>CAWUFW010021711.1:0-113536 GCA_963921515.1 Calotriton arnoldi | reverse complement strand
CAGCTGTGACCTGAAAGCGGTAAGTACTAGTGCCCTTTACCTCTTGTGTCAAGCTGCCTCAGAGCCCTGAGTCTCTGCCCTGCATCATCTGCCTTCAGGGTCTGTCATTGCCCCTAATTACCCTCTCCAGCCCCGAATATTTCCCTTGCAACTCTTATCAGCTCTCCCAAGGCTTTCTTTGCCATCCGGCTATCAACCAATCAGTATTTGTATAGTGTAGCTTATCGCCCCTGGTTTCCAAGCGCTGAAGAATGGAGGACCTGAGTCGAAGAGTCAGGTCTTGAGTCTCTTCCTGAAGTCGGCGAGTGAGGGGGAGGCTCGGAGGTGGAGCGGGAGGTTGTTACTGGACTTGGCGGCAAGGAAGGAGAAGGAACGACCTCCATTGCTATTCCGACGGATGCAGTGAACGTGTGCGAGAGAGGAATCTCGTAGATTTCTATCTCATCTAAGAACTCCCTCCCCACTCCCAGTCACAGCTGTTCTTATTTGCACTGCTAATTAGGTGAGGCCTAGCGCCGTGGGGCCCCTGGCCCTTTTGGTCAGAGGTAGGCCTGCAGCTGGAGGCTGTTCGGGGCAACCTTGAGCCATAAACTGTGAGTCAAAAATCACTGCCTGCACATCGGGAGAGGTATAAGTAGTGTGGGTGCTAAATGTGTCGAATGAATGTTTGTTTAAATACGTGTGTGTCAGAGTGCAATGCAAACATGCAAATGTGAATGTTAGCTGTGTGACCAGGCTTTTTGAATTGCTAGGTGATGGGAATATTGTTGGTAGAGGAGAGTGCAAAACGGCTTTTTTTCACCATTTCAAAAAATGTATGTCAAAGGAAAAGCAAAAAATGTTTTTACTAATGATGACGTTTCCTGTGTGCAGGATTATGGTGAGGGGCTTTTCACAGACCCGTTATCTTCTTGCCAATGAAGTGATTGGTATGGTTTTATTATTTTTAGCTATGGTCGGACATTTCAATCAGTCGAAGAAAGAAAATATGTCCTTTATAATTATGTATTGCTAGAGAGTATTCAGCACACATAGAAAAATGAAGGAAGATAAACAACGGGTGCTGACTGAGGGCCTGCACAGATACCAAGAACTGTTAATGACTATCTGGCAGTAATGATAGACAAAGGAATTTTCTAAAAAGTAAATACATTTTTGTATACCTCACAATACAAAGTCCATTGTATTATTAAAGTCATATAGTGCTTAAGACCTGCACCTCTGATGAATTATGTAGCGTGGCAAACTATTTGTCCCTTGCTATGAAAATTTTCCCCCTTTGCAATGGCAGCCAATGTATGGATTAACACAGCGGTGAGCCTTCCTTGCCAGAATTGAAACACGTGATATGCAGGTCACAAAAACATTTACAGCAGGGACTCAACCCACTAAATTACCTGATCAGCATGATAATAAAAATCAAACTGTGCAACAGTGCACTCTTTCATGCTTCTTGGCCTCCCTGTTAAATTTGGTGTTGGCCTTATCCATGCTTGGTCTCCCAAGTGCGCAGTTGGCTGACTGACTTGCCTCTATTGCTTGTGTAGGCCTTCTCTTCAATCGTAGATCTTGTGGACAGAAAGATAACTTGTTCATTGCCATGGGTACAGGTTGACAGTAAGTCCCATGTACTACTTTTTGCCAAGAAAGTCTTAGGAGCAGCTGCAGAGTCTCTCACCCCCTACCCTTTCTACTGCTGAAACACCCCTCCTCAGCCAATGTTATGATTATAGAACTGAGGGGCATATTTACGTTCCCTGGCGCATCCCTGCATATCAGCAGGGATGCGCCAGGGAAAATGCGTCACGCAAGTTTACCCTTGCGCCACGTCCGATGCGCCGCATTTGCAATGCGGCGCATCGTGGCACAGGATAAGCAGATGCGTGACGCATCTGCCGAGCGGAAGGTTGGCGCAGTGCTGAAGTTGTGTCGCAAGCGTGACGCAACTCCAGCACTGTTCCAACCTTCCCTATCCCTAACATGGTGCGTCAATCCTTACGCCTGCTTGAAGCAGGCGTAAGGATTTGACGCACCAGCGTTGGAAAAGTGACTGCGTGAAATCTTGTAGATTTCACTACGTCACTTCTCCGGCGTTCCTGCGCGGAACGCCCCCTGCGCCGGTACGCCCACATGAAACCTGACGCAGGTTTCATGTGGCGCAGGGGTTTACTACGTGACGCATCTCCCTAGATGCGTCACGTTGTAAATATAGCGCAACGCGGCTCATGGTTTGCGTCGCCGCTGCGTCACATGCGTGACGCAACGGCGGCGCAAAAGTGGCGCAAGGGGCTTGTAAATATGCCCCTCAGTGCTTATGTTATCTTACTCGAGGTTGAAAGGCGGAGACATCAAACTGGAACTCAAACATGTGGTCTGCAGGGTACTTAGACAAAACATCGAGTTGGAAATATCAGGAGACAGAAATATAGGGAATAAAATATCGCAACACAAAAATATTGTAGGTAAGTAGTATTGTTAAGAATATCGTTGTTTTTCTGATCGTTTTCAATAAAATAGTTGTGAAAAATATCGTTTTTTAATTATCTTAATGAGTTTTAGTTCATATATTCATTTGATCTGTTATTATTGTTTGTATAATTTTTTAATAATTTGAATTATAGTTTGTAAATTTAAGTGATATATAATTATTTATTTAATTGCCAATAGTAATTTAAAGTGCTGTAGTGGGTTGCTAGGTTTGTAGGGCTATAGGGTGGTAAGTTAATTGAGTAATAATAATTTGACAATTAATTATTAATTTATTAATAATTATTTGTTTGATTATTAATTATGTACATTACGTAATACTAATTTATTTTAGTTATATTTTAGTTGTGGGTTGCTAGGTTTGTAGGGGTATTGGGTGGGACATTAATTAAGTAATAATTATTTAAACAAGCATTGGCATAGCCAATAGGTCTCGCCTTTGGGGCCTTATACGTGTTTAGCCAGAGCTATTGCCAATATCTTCAAGCTGTGCTGTAGAGAAGTGTGGCTGCTGTGCAGCATGCTGAAAAGTTATAATAAAAAAGTGTCAGAAGCATTTTTGTTACTTTATATATGACCAAGAAGGCATTATGTAAAACTGAACAACCATATTAAAAAAGTATTTACAATAAAAATTTCCTCAGTTTTCTTTTGTTCTTGCAATGCTGGCAACTTGTTTCTGCCTATTGCAATGGTTGTTTGTTAAAGCTTTTTTTTTGAGGGGCATAAACAATCGGAGAGTGAAGGTTGGGAACTAGTACCTGTATTATAACACTAGCAGCGGCCAGACGCTAGGGGAGAATCAACAGATGCCAGATTCCGAGAGCAGGCTGAGGTGGTGCTGAGTGATGCTGAGGTGGTAGTGGTGGTGGTGGTGACTGTTGCGGAGACGATGCTGAGGTGATGCTGAATGATACTCAGGTCTTGCTGAGTGATACTGCTGTGGTGCTGAGTGATGCTGTGGTGGTGCTGAGTGATATTGTCTTGGCGCTGAGTGATGCTGTGGTGGTGCTGAGTGATATTGTCTTGGCGCTGAGTGATGCTGTGGTGGTGCTGAGTGATGCTGTGGTGGCCCTGAGTGATGCTGTGGTGGCCCTGAGTGATGCTGTGGTGGCCCTGAGTGATGCTGTGGTGGTGCTGAATGATGCTGTGGTGGTGCTGAAGGATGCTGTGGTGGTGCTGAGCGATGCTGTGGTGGTGCTGAGCGATGCTGTGGTGGCCCTGAATGATGCTGTATTGGCGCTAAGTGATGCTGTGGCGGCGCTGAGTGATGCTGTGGCGGCGCTGAGTGATGCTGTGGCGGCGCTGAGTGATGCTGTGGCAGCGCTGAGTGATGCTGTGGCAGCGCTGAGTGATGCTGTGGCGGCGCTGAGTGATGTTGTGGCGGCGCTGAGTGATGCTGTGGTGGCACTGAGTGATGCTGTGGTGGCGCTGAGTGATGCTGTGGTGGTGCTGAGTGATGCTGTGGTGGCACTGAGTGATGCTGTGGTGGCGCTGAGTGATGCTGTGGTGGTGCTGAGTGATGCTGTGGAGGTGCTGAGTGATATTGTTGTGGCACTGAGTGATGCTGTGGTGATGCTGTGGTAGTTCTGAGTGATGCTGTGGTGGCGCTGAGTGATGCTGTGGTGGCGCTGAGTGATGCCGTGGTTGCGCTGAGTGATTCTGTGGTGGCGCTGAGTGATGCTGTGGTGGTGCTGAGTGATGCTGTGGTGGCGCTGAGTGATGCTGTGGTGGCGCTGAGTGATGCTGTGGTGGTGGTGAGCGATGCTATGGAGGTGGTGAGCGATGCTGTGGCGGTGCTGAGCGATGCAGTGGTGGTGCTGTGCGATGCTGTGGCGGCGCTGAGTGATGCTGTGGCGGCGCTGAGTGATGCTGTGGTGGCGCTGAGTGATGCTGTGGTGACGCTGAGTGATGCTGTGGTGGCGCTGAGTGATGCTGTGGTGGTGCCGAGTGATGCTGTGGTGGTGACGAGTGATGCTGTAGTAGTGCCGAGTGATGCTGTGGTGGCGCCGAGTGATGCTGTGGTGGTGCCGAGTGATGCTGTGGTGGCACCGAGTGATGCTGTGGTGGTGCCGAGTGATGCTGTGGTGGCGCCGAGTGATGCTGTGGTGGCGCCGAGTGATGCTGTGGTGGCGCCGAGTGATATTGTTGTGGCGCATAGTGATGCTGTGATGGCCCTGAGTGATGCTGTGGTGGTGCTGAGTGATGCTGTGGTGGTGTTGAGTGATGCTCTGGTGGCCCTGAGTGATGCTCTGGTGGCCCTGAGTGATGCTGTGGTGGCCCTGAGTGATGCAGTGGTGGCCCTGAGTGATGCTGTGGTGGCGCTGAGTGATGCTGTGGTGGCGCTGAGTGATGCTGTGGTGGCGCTGAGTGATGCTGTGGTGGCGCTGAGTGATGCTGTGGTGGCACTGAGCGATGTTGTGGTGGCGCTGAGCGATGCTGTGGTGGTGCTGAGCGATGCTGTGGTGGTGCTGAGCGATGCTGTGGTGGTGCTGAGTGATGCTGTGGTGGTGCTGAGTCATCCTGTGGTGGTGCTGAGTCATCCTGTGGTGGTGCTGAGTCATCCTGTGGTGGTGCTGAGTGATGCAGTGTTGGCCCTGAGTGATGATGTGGTGTCGCTGAGTGAAGCTATGGTGGTGCTGATTGATGCTGTGGTGGCGCGGAGTGATGTTGTGGTGCTGCTGAGTAATGCTGTGGTGGCGCTGAGTGATGCTGTTGTGGCGCTAAGTGATGCTGTGGTTGTGCTGAGTGATGCTGTGGTTGCACTGAGTGATGCTGTGATGGCGTTGAGTGATGCTGTAGTGGCGCTGAGTGATGCTGTGGTGGCGCTGAGTGATGCTGTGGTGGTGGTGAGCGATGCTATGGAGGTGGTGAGCGATGCTGTGGCGGTGCTGAGCGATGCTGTGGCGGCGCTGAGTGATGCTGTGGTGGCGCTGAGTGATGCTGTGGTGGCGCTGAGTGATGCTGTGGTGGCGCTGAGTGATGCTGTGGTGGTGCCGAGTGATGCTGTGGTGGTGACGAGTGATGCTGTGGTAGTGCCGAGTGATGCTGTGGTGGCGCCGAGTGATGCTGTGGTGGTGCCGAGTGATGCTGTGGTGGCGCCGAGTGATGCTGTGGTGGTGCCGAGTGATGCTGTGGTGGCGCCGAGTGATGCTGTGGTGGCGCCGAGTGATGCTGTGGTGGCGCCGAGTGATATTGTTGTGGCACATAGTGATGCTGTGGGGGCCCTGAGTGATGCTGTGGTGGTGCTGAGTGATGCTGTGGTGGTGCTGAGTGATACTCTGTGGCCCTGAGTGATGCTCTGGTGGCCCTGAGTGATGCTGTGGTGGCCCTGAGTGATGCTGTGGTGGCCCTGAGTGATGCAGTGGTGGCCCTGAGTGATGCTGTGGTGGCGCTGAGTGATGCTATGGTGGCGCTGAGTGATGCTGTGGTGGCGCTGAGTGATGCTGTGGTGGCGCTGAGTGATGCTGTGGTGGCACTGAGCGATGTTGTGGTGGCACTGAGCGATGTTGTGGTGACGCTGAGCAATGCTGTGGTGGTGCTGAGCGATGCTGTGTTGGTGCTGAGCGATGCTGTGGTGGTGCTGAGTCATCCTGTGGTGGTGCTGAGTCATCCTGTGGTGGTGCTGAGTCATCCTGTGGTGGTGCTGAGTGATGCAGTGTTGGCCCTGAGTGATGATGTTGTGTCGCTGAGTGAAGCTATGGTGGTGCTGATTGATGCTGTGGTGGCGCGGAGTGATGTTGTGGTGCTGCTGAGTAATGCTGTGGTGGCGCTGAGTGATGCTGTTGTGGTGGTGGTGAGCGATGCTATGGAGGCGGTGATCGATGCTGTGGCGGCCCTGAGTGATGCTGTGGTGGTGCTGAATGATGCTGTGGTGGTGCTGAATGATGCTGTGGTGGTGCTGAGCGATGCTGTGGTGGTGCTGAGCGATGCTGTGGTGGCCCTGAATGATGCTGTATTGGCGCTGAGTGATGCTGTGGCGGCGCTGAGTGATGCTGTGGCGGCGCTGAGTGATGCTGTGGCGGCGCTGAGTGATGCTGTGGCAGCGCTGAGTGATGCTGTGGTGGTGCTGAGTGATGCTGTGGCGGCGCTGAGTGATGCTGTGGTGGCGCTGAGTGATGCTGTGGTGGTGCTGAGTGATGCTGTGGTGGCGCTGAGTGATGCTGTGGTGGCGCTGAGTGATGCTGTGGTGGTGCTGAGTGATGCTGTGGAGGTGCTGAGTGATATTGTTGTGGCACTGAGTGATGCTGTGGTGATGCTGTGGTAGTTCTGAGTGATGTGTGGTAGTGCTGAGTGATGCTGTGGTGGCGCTGAGTGATGCTGTGGTGGTGCTGAGTGATGCCGTGGTTGCGCTGAGTGATTCTGTGGTGGCGCTGAGTGATGCTGTGGTGGCGCTGAGTGATGCTGTGGTGGCGCTGAGTGATGCTGTGGTGGCGCTGAGTGATGCTGTGGTGGCGCTGAGTGATGCTGTGGTGGTGGTGAGCGATGCTATGGAGGTGGTGAGCGATGCTGTGGCGGTGCTGAGTGATGCAGTGGTGGTGCTGTGCGATGCTGTGGCGGCGCTGAGTGATGCTGTGGCGGCACTGAGTGATGCTGTGGTGGTGCTGAGTGATGCTGTGGTGGCGCTGAGTGATGCTGTGGTGGCGCTGAGTGATGCTGTGGTGGTGCCGAGTGATGCTGTGGTGGTGACGAGTGATGCTGTGGTAGTGCCGAGTGATGCTGTGGTGGCACCGAGTGATGCTGTGGTGGCGCCGAGTGATGCTGTGGTGGCGCCGAGTGATATTGTTGTGGCACATAGTGATGCTGTGGTGGCCCTGAGTGATGCTGTGGTGGTGCTGAGTGATGCTGTGGTGGTGCTGAGTGATGCTCTGGTGGCCCTGAGTGATGCTCTGGTGGCCCTGAGTGATGCTGTGGTGGCCCTGAGTGATGCAGTGGTGGCCCTGAGTGATGCTGTTGTGGCGCTGAGTGATGCTGTGGTGGCACTGAGTGATGCTGTGGTGGCGCTGAGTGATGCTGTGGTGGCGCTGAGTGATGCTGTTGTGGCACTGAGCGATGTTGTGGTGGCGCTGAGCGATGCTGTGGTGGTGCTGAGCGATGCTGTGGTGGTGCTGAGCGATGCTGTGGTGGTGCTGAGCGATGCTGTGGTGGTGCTGAGTGATGCAGTGTTGGCCCTGAGTGATGATGTGGTGTCGCTGAGTGAAGCTATGGTGGTGCTGATTGATGCTGTGGTGGCGCGGAGTGATGTTGTGGTGCTGCTGAGTAATGCTGTGGTGGCGCTGAGTGATGCTGTTGTGGCGCTAAGTGATGCTGTGGTTGTGCTGAGTGATGCTGTGGTTGCACTGAGTGATGCTGTGATGGCATTGAGTGATGCTGTGGTGGCGCTGAGTGATGCTGTGGTGGCGCTGAGTGATGCTGTGGTGGTGGTGAGCGATGCTATGGAGGTGGTGAGCGATGCTGTGGCGGTGCTGAGCGATGCTGTGGCGGCACTGAGTGATGCTGTGGTGGCGCTGAGTGATGCTGTGGTGGCGCTGAGTGATGCTGTGGTGGCGCTGAGTGATGCTGTGGTGGTGCCGAGTGATGCTGTGGTGGTGACGAGTGATGCTGTGGTAGTGCCGAGTGATGCTGTGGTGGCACCGAGTGATGCTGTGGTGGTGCCGAGTGATGCTGTGGTGGCGCCGAGTGATGCTGTGGTGGTGCCGAGTGATGCTGTGGTAGCGCCGAGTGATGCTGTGGTGGCGCCGAGTGATGCTGTGGTGGCGCCGAGTGATATTGTTGTGGCACATAGTGATGCTGTGGGGGCCCTGAGTGATGCTGTGGTGGTGCTGAGTGATGCTGTGGTGGTGCTGAGTGATGCTCTGGTGGCCCTGAGTGATGCTGTGGTGGCCCTGAGTGATGCTGTGGTGGCCCTGAGTGATGCTGTGGTGGCCCTGAGTGATGCAGTGGTGGCCCTGAGTGATGCTGTGGTGGCGCTGAGTGATGCTGTGGTGGCGCTGAGTGATGCTGTGGTGGCGCTGAGTGATGCTGTGGTGGCACTGAGCGATGTTGTGGTGGCACTGAGCGATGTTGTGGTGGCGCTGAGCAATGCTGTGGTGGTGCTGAGCGATGCTGTGGTGGTGCTGAGCGATGCTGTGGTGGTGCTGAGTCATTCTGTGGTGGTGCTGAGTCATCCTGTGGTGGTGCTGAGTCATCCTGTGGTGGTGCTGAGTGATGCAGTGTTGGCCCTGAGTGATGATGTGGTGTCGCTGAGTGAAGCTATGGTGGTGCTGATTGATGCTGTGGTGGCGCGGAGTGATGTTGTGGTGCTGCTGAGTAATGCTGTGGTGGCGCTGAGTGATGCTGTTGTGGTGGTGGTGAGCGATGCTATGGAGGCGGTGATCGATGCTGTGGCGGCCCTGAGTGATGCTGTGGTCGTGCTGAATGATGCTGTGGTGGTGCTGAATGATGCTGTGGTGGTGCTGAGCGATGCTGTGGTGGTGCTGAGCGATGCTGTGGTGGCCCTGAATGATGCTGTATTGGCGCTGAGTGATGCTGTGGCGGCGCTGAGTGATGCTGTGGCGGCGCTGAGTGATGCTGTGGCGGCGCTGAGTGATGCTGTGGCGGCGCTGAGTGATGCTGTGGCGGCGCTGAGTGATGCTGTGGCGGCGCTGAGTGATGCTGTTGCGGCGCTGAGTGATGCTGTGGTGGCGCTGAGTGATGCTGTGGTGGCGCTGAGTGATGCTGTGGTGGCGCTGAGTGATGCTGTGGTGGCGCTGAGTGATGCTGTGGTGGTGCTGAGTGATGCTGTGGAGGTGCTGAGTGATATTGTTGTGGCACTGAGTGATGCTGTGGTGATGCTGTGGTAGTTCTGAGTGATGTGTGGTAGTGCTGAGTGATGCTGTGGTGGCGCTGAGTGATGCTGTGGTGGTGCTGAGTGATGCCGTGGTTGCGCTGAGTGATTCTGTGGTGGCGCTGAGTGATGCTGTGGTGGCGCTGAGTGATGCTGTGGTGGCGCTGAGTGATGCTGTGGTGGCGCTGAGTGATGCTGTGGTGGCGCTGAGTGATGCTGTGGTGGCGCTGAGTGATGCTGTGGTGGTGGTGAGCGATGCTATGGAGGTGGTGAGCGATGCTGTGGCGGTGCTGAGTGATGCAGTGGTGGTGCTGTGCGATGCTGTGGCGGCGCTGAGTGATGCTGTGGCGGCACTGAGTGATGCTGTGGTGGTGCTGAGTGATGCTGTGGTGGCGCTGAGTGATCCTGTGGTGGCGCTGAGTGATGCTGTGGTGGTGCCGAGTGATGCTGTGGTGGTGAAAAGTGATGCTGTGGTAGTGCCGAGTGATGCTGTGGTGGCACCGAGTGATGCTGTGGTGGCGCCGAGTGATGCTGTGGTGGCGCCGAGTGATATTGTTGTGGCGCATAGTGATGCTGTGGTGGCCCTGAGTGATGCTGTGGTGGTGCTGAGTGATGCTGTGGTGGTGCTGAGTGATGCTCTGGTGGCCCTGAGTGATGCTCTGGTGGCCCTGAGTGATGCTGTGGTGGCCCTGAGTGATGCAGTGGTGGCCCTGAGTGATGCTGTTGTGGCGCTGAGTGATGCTGTGGTGGCACTGAGTGATGCTGTGGTGGCGCTGAGTGATGCTGTGGTGGCGCTGAGTGATGCTGTTGTGGCACTGAGCGATGTTGTGGTGGCGCTGAGCGATGCTGTGGTGGTGCTGAGCGATGCTGTGGTGGTGCTGAGCGATGCTGTGGTGGTGCTGAGCGATGCTGTGGTGGTGCTGAGTCATCCTGTGGTGGTGCTGAGTCATCCTGTGGTGGTGCTGAGTCATCCTGTGGTGGTGCTGAGTGATGCAGTGTTGGCCCTGAGTGATGATGTGGTGTCGCTGAGTGAAGCTATGGTGGTGCTGATTGATGCTGTGGTGGCGCGGAGTGATGTTGTGGTGCTGCTGAGTAATGCTGTGGTGGCGCTGAGTGATGCTGTTGTGGTGGTGGTGAGCGATGCTATGGAGGCGGTGATCGATGCTGTGGCGGCCCTGAGTGATGCTGTGGTGGTGCTGAATGATGCTGTGGTGGTGCTGAATGATGCTGTGGTGGTGCTGAGCGATGCTGTGGTGGTGCTGAGCGATGCTGTGGTGGCCCTGAATGATGCTGTATTGGCGCTGAGTGATGCTGTGGCGGCGCTGAGTGATGCTGTGGTGGCGCTGAGTGATGCTGTGGCGGCGCTGAGTGATGCTGTGGCGGCGCTGAGTGATGCTGTGGCAGCGCTGAGTGATGCTGTGGCGGCGCTGAGTGATGCTGTTGCGGCGCTGAGTGATGCTGTGGTGGCGCTGAGTGATGCTGTGGTGGCGCTGAGTGATGCTGTGGTGGCGCTGAGTGATGCTGTGGTGGCGCTGAGTGATGCTGTGGTGGTGCTGAGTGATGCTGTGGAGGTGCTGAGTGATATTGTTGTGGCACTGAGTGATGCTGTGGTGATGCTGTGGTAGTTCTGAGTGATGTGTGGTAGTGCTGAGTGATGCTGTAGTGGCGCTGAGTGATGCTGTGGTGGTGCTGAGTGATGCCGTGGTTGCGCTGAGTGATTCTGTGGTGGCGCTGAGTGATGCTGTGGTGGCGCTGAGTGATGCTGTGGTGGCGCTGAGTGATGCTGTGGTGGCGCTGAGTGATGCTGTGGTGGCACTGAGTGATGCTGTGGTGGCGCTGAGTGATGCTGTGGTGGTGGTGAGCGATGCTATGGAGGTGGTGAGCGATGCTGTGGCGGTGCTGAGTGATGCAGTGGTGGTGCTGTGCGGTGCTGTTGCGGCGCTGAGTGATGCTGTGGCGGCACTGAGTGATGCTGTGGTGGTGCTGAGTGATGCTGTGGTGGCGCTGAGTGATGCTGTGGTGGCGCTGAGTGATGCTGTGGTGGTGCCGAGTGATGCTGTGGTGGTGACGAGTGATGCTGTGGTAGTGCCGAGTGATGCTGTGGTGGCACCGAGTGATGCTGTGGTGGCGCCGAGTGATGCTGTTGTGGCGCCGAGTGATATTGTTGTGGCGCATAGTGATGCTGTGGTGGCCCTGAGTGATGCTGTGGTGGTGCTGAGTGATGCTGTGGTGGTGCTGAGTGATGCTCTGGTGGCCCTGAGTGATGCTCTGGTGGCCCTGAGTGATGCTGTGGTGACCCTGAGTGATGCAGTGGTGGCCCTGAGTGATGCTGTTGTGGCGCTGAGTGATGCTGTGGTGGCACTGAGTGATGCTGTGGTGGCGCTGAGTGATGCTGTGGTGGCGCTGAGTGATGCTGTTGTGGCACTGAGCGATGTTGTGGTGGCGCTGAGCGATGCTGTGGTGGTGCTGAGCGATGCTGTGGTGGTGCTGAGCGATGCTGTGGTGGTGCTGAGCGATGCTGTCGTGGTGCTGAGTCATCCTGTGGTGGTGCTGAGTCATCCTGTGGTGGTGCTGAGTCATCCTGTGGTGGTGCTGAGTGATGCAGTGTTGGCCCTGAGTGATGATGTGGTGTCGCTGAGTGAAGCTATGGTGGTGCTGATTGATGCTGTGGTGGCGCGGAGTGATGTTGTGGTGCTGCTGAGTAATGCTGTGGTGGCGCTGAGTGATGCTATTGTGGCGCTAAGTGATGCTGTGGTTGTGCTGAGTGATGCTGTGGTTGCACTGAGTGATGCTGTGATGGCGTTGAGTGATGCTGTGGTGGCGCTGAGTGATGCTGTGGTGTCGCTGAGTGATGCTGTGGTGGTGGTGAGCGATGCTATTGAGGTGGTGAGCGATGCTGTGGCGGTGCTGAGCGATGCAGTGGTGGTGCTGTGCGATGCTGTGGCGGCGCTGAGTGATGCTGTGGTGGCGCTGAGTGATGCTGTGGTGGCGCTGAGTGATGCTGTGGTGGCGCTGAGTGATGCTGTGGTGGCGCTGAGTGATGCTGTGGTGGTGCCGAGTGATGCTGTGGTGGTGACGAGTGATGCTGTGGTAGTGCCGAGTGATGCTGTGGTGGCGCCGAGTGATGCTGTGGTGGTGCCGAGTGATGCTGTGGTGGCGCCGAGTGATGCTGTGGTGGTGCCAAGTGATGCTGTGGTGGCGCCGAGTGATGCTGTGGTGGCGCCGAGTGATGCTGTGGTGGCGCCGAGTGATATTGTTGTGGCGCATAGTGATGCTGTGGTGGCCCTGAGTGATGCTGTGGTGGTGCTGAGTGATGCTGTAGTGGTGCTGAGTGATGCTCTGGTGGCCCTGAGTGATGCTCTGGTGGCCCTGAGTGATGCTCTGGTGGCCCTGAGTGATGCTGTGGTGGCCCTGAGTGATGCAGTGGTGGCCCTGAGTGATGCTGTGGTGGCGCTGAGTGATGCTGTGGTGGCGCTGAGTGATGCTGTGGTGGCGCTGAGTGATGCTGTGGTGGCGCTGAGTGATGCTGTGGTGGCACTGAGCGATGTTGTGGTGGTGCTGAGCGATGCTGTGGTGGTGCTGAGCGATGCTGTGGTGGTGCTGAGCGATGCTGTGGTGGTGCTGAGCAATGCTGTGGTGGTGCTGAGTCATCCTGTGGTGGTGCTGAGTCATCCTGTGGTGGTGCTGAGTCATCCTGTGGTGGTGCTGAGTGATGCAGTGTTGGCCCTGAGTGATGATGTGGTGTCGCTGAGTGAAGCTATGGTGGTGCTGATTGATGCTGTGGTGGCGCGGAGTGATGTTGTGGTGCTGCTGAGTAATGCTGTGGTGGCGCTGAGTGATGCTGTTGTGGCGCTAAGTGATGCTGTGGTTGTGCTGAGTGATGCTGTGGTTGCACTGAGTGATGCTGTGATGGCGTTGAGTGATGCTGTGGTGGCGCTGAGTGATGCTGTGGTGTCGCTGAGTGATGCTGTGGTGGTGGTGAGCGATGCTATGGAGGTGGTGAGCGATGCTGTGGCGGTGCTGAGCGATGCAGTGGTGGTGCTGTGCGATGCTGTTGCGGCGCTGAGTGATGCTGTGGTGGCACTGAGTGATGCTGTGGTGGTGCTGAGTGATGCTGTGGTGGTGCTGAGTGATGCTGTGGTGGCGCTGAGTGATGCTGTGGTGGTGCCGAGTGATGCTGTGGTGGTGACGAGTGATGCTGTGGTAGTGCCGAGTGATATTGTTGTGGTGCATAGTGATGCTGTGGTGGCCCTGAGTGATGCTGTGGTGGTGCTGAGTGATGCTGTGGTGGTGCTGAGTGATGCTCTGGTGGCCCTGAGTGATGCTCTGGTGGCCCTGAGTGATGCTCTGGTGGCCCTGAGTGATGCTGTGGTGGCCCTGAGTGATGCAGTGGTGGCCCTGAGTGATGCTGTGGTGGCGCTGAGTGATGCTGTGGTGGCGCTGAGTGATGCTGTGGTGGCGCTGAGTGATGCTGTGGTGGCGCTGAGTGATGCTGTGGTGACACTGAGCGATGTGGTGGCGCTGAGCGATGCTGTGGTGGTGCTGAGCGATGCTGTGGTGGTGCTGAGCAATGCTGTGGTGGTGCTGAGCTATGCTGAGGTGGTGCTGAGCGATGCTGTGGTGGTGCTGAGTCATCCTGTGGTGGTGCTGAGTCATCCTGTGGTGGTGCTGAGTCATCCTGTGGTGGTGCTGAGTGATGCAGTGTTGGCCCTGAGTGATGATGTGGTGTCGCTGAGTGAAGCTATGGTGGTGCTGATTGATGCTGTGGTGGCGCGGAGTGATGTTGTGGTGCTGCTGAGTAATGCTGTGGTGGCGCTGAGTGATGCTGTTGTGGCGCTAAGTGATGCTGTGGTTGTGCTGAGTAATGCTGTGGTTGCACTGAGTGATGCTGTGGTTGCACTGAGTGATGCTGTGATGGCGTTGAGTGATGCTGTGATGGCGTTGAGAGATGTTGTGTTGGTGCTGAGTGATGCTGTGCTGGCTCTGATTGATGCTGTGGTTGCGCTGAGTGATGCTGTGGTGATGCTCAGTGATGCTGTGGTGTTGCCGAGTGAGAGATAGAGTGAAGATATAATGCCCAATTAGAGAGTGTGGTGAGAGAGAAAGAGAGAGAGAAAGGGTGTACATAGAATAAAGAGTGGAGCGGGTACAGAGAGAGAAAGAAGGGGAGAGAGAGTGAATGAAGGAGTTTGAAAGAGAAACGGATAAAGGGGTGAGAGAGAATGAAAGGCTAAAAAAGATAGAGAGGGGAGAGTTAATTAAGTAGAGAGAGAATTAGAGAGGGGAGAGAGAGAGAGGAGAGAGACAATAAGAGTGGGGGTGTGGAGTTTAAATAGAGCAGAAGAAGTGACGTGGAAAAAATAACCTTAAATATAGCTTTGTGCTTTGCGTGAATAAATATTTTTTTTTAAAACAGAGTGAGACAAAAATACTGGTAATTAGGCTGTGACTCCTAATATAAAACAAAAAGCGATATAAGGTGAAATCAACCCACCGAAGCAATATTTCTAACTAGAAAAAAAAAGCTTGCATTTCAATGCTAATCGCTGTTGTTTTTCATGTGACCGTAGTCCAGGGCCGTCAGTTGGTAATGTATGAGCTGCTGCTGCGATTGAAACATCAGAGTCCAGAGAGTTAATGAGCCATGACGAGGAAATGAGGAAGAGATAGGAAACCCAGATGGCAGCTGCGCGCGTGCACGCCATCGTGAACGCAAGCTGGTCGCCAGCCGAAAGCCAGTGGGTTTGCACTTCTCCAAAACCCGCTTACTAAAACTCTCGGCCAGACCAGCGCAAGCGCTGGTGCAGGCCGAGACCTAAAAACTGTTATTAATTGTTAATTAATTAGTTAATTGATTATCAATAATTTAAATTGTGTTATACTTATTTATTTTAGGTATATTTTAAGTGTGGGCTGGTAGGTTTGTAGGAGTGTAGTGTGGGAAGTAAATTAAGTAATACATTAATGAAAAATGTAATTGATAATTATTACATTGTTTAATAATCCTGTAAATTGTTTAATTGCTTTTCGTTTTATTTATATATACTTTTTTTTGTTTAATTAATAATTTTCAGATTGAGATTTTTATATTTGTTACAAATTAATAGGGCTATTCAAATATGTACTGTGTTTGAAGTGAAGTACTTTCCCTACTGTTGCTTATGCTGGAGTGGGAATAGTAAATTTAACCCATTCGAAGTCCAACGCTTTCCCTACTGTTGCACATACTGCAGTGGGAGTAGAAAATCTTATCCCTCCAAAATCCAACACTTTGCCTACTGTTGCACAGACTGGAGTGGGAATAATAAATGTAACCCCTCCAAAATGCAACGCTTTCCCTACTGTTCCATAGACTGGAGTGGGAATAGTATATAAAATCCCCTCTGAAGTCCAATGCTTTCACTACAGTTGCACAGACTGGAGTAGGAATAGTACATTTAATTCCTCTGAAGTCCAACACTTTCCCTACTGTTGCACAGACAGGAATGGGATTAGTAAAGTTAACCCCTGTGAAGTAAAATGCTTTCACTATTGTTGCACTGACTGGAGTGGAAATAGGAAATTTAATCCCTCTGAACTCCAACGCTTTCCCTACTGTTGTACAGACTGGAGTGGGAATAGTAAATATTACCACTCCGAAGTCCAATACTTTCCCTACTGTTGACCTGTTTGGAGTGGGGATAGTAAATTTAACCCCTCTGAAAGCCTACACTTTCACTACTGTTGCAAACTCTGGAGTGGGAATATTATTCCCAGACTCCAATAATTTTGCTAATATAGTTTATTTTTTTAAGTGTATATTACTTGTGTATACACATATATATTTGCATTTTTTTAAATAATATTTTTAGTCAATGTTTTTTTTGGATGTTAAATGTTTTATATTTTATAAATCTGGTAATTTATGTAATGTTTTGCTACTGATTTGTTAATATTTTTTATGTTTCATATATATTTTTCTTTCCAATCAATCAAAATAGGTTTATTAAATTTTGGCAATGCAAACCATAAAAGCAAGCATATAAAATAAAACCAATAGAACCATTAAAATCATCAATAAATACAGATATAGGTATTACATAAAACATCAGCTTATCTATATACAGTTATAAGAATGCGAGAGTGGTTATATAGTACATCATAACAATTACTAGACAACTTAAAACTCATCGAAGTCTAAATCCCGGCTATTTCTCAGCCTTACAGCAGCCTTCAGAAAGATAAGTATAATATAAATAATGTCCCCAGAAATCAGCTGTAGGTTCATGAGAGCTGGCCTAACTTGTAAGAAATTTGCCCTTTTCAAAATTGGGACCAGATGTACCTTCGGAGCATCGCATAAAAATTGCAGAATGTAGTGAAGTGCAGGGTTTCCCGCAGAGACCTATTGTTACAGACACAGATTAAAAATGTATTTCATTGAAGCTTGGCAACAGGAAAAGGAAACCTAACCTGAGCCGGAAGGGTAGAGAGGTAGTTGGAGGGATACGTCCTCACTAATTCTAGATCCTAAACAAATAAGTATCCCACCTGATTAATGGGGACAGTCGGGCACTACTCTCAGCTGGTGGTACACCATCCGCTCATCCGTGGGAAAGGAAGCAATTCCTTTTGTTAAACAACCCTCACACACTCTAGTAGTGTCATGCTTCATCATCGGGTTCACCCTGACTCCTAAAGGCCAGGGTGGGCTCAACCATCTTCCAAGGAGCACTTAAGAGAAATAGGCCAGGGGGTTTAAAGCTTAAAAATCCTCCTTTGACTCCAGGTATTCCTTTATTAGCAGAGTCATAGGGGATATTAAAATATAAAGAAAACGGGTCGTAAGGAGGTAATGGTCCAGGAGGATCTGATAAACTTTAGCCAGGGGATATGAAATGCGTGGTCCAGGAACAAACAATCTTGCAGAATCTACCTACTTAATTTATTACCAGATCTTCAACCAAAGTGCAAGGAGGCGAAAGGCCATGATATCTGATACAAAACCTATGCCTAATTCCTCGTGCACCAAAAAGGTGGGGGTGCTTTGAGGAATGCAAAAGAACAATTGATGGACAGAATGCAGAACAATGTCACACATTCACCCCATTACAAAGATCTGGGCCTAAATCCATCGTTTTTTGCTCACCATGCCATTCCAGTTTGAACCCAGCCATATGCAAATCAGTCTTGAACCTGCGCCCAATGGAACAGTCCAGCCGAACTGCCAGGCCAGGTCCTCCTGGACTGGAAACAAGCATCCTAGGACCGGTTTTGGGGTTTCACCCCTCATCAGCCAGGATAGCTTGACTCCAGTGCATGGAGAGCACTGGCCCACGTCTGGGCATACCCGTCCCACTCGGGTGACAAATGCAAAAAGAACAATTGATGGACAGAATGCAGAACAATGTCATACATTCACCCCAGTACAAAGATCTGGGCCTAAATCCATCGTTTTGCTCACCATGCCATTCCAGTTTGAACCCAGCCATATGCAAATCAGTCTTGACCCTGCGCCCAATGGGAACAGTCCAGCCCGAACTGCCAGGCCAGGTCCTCCCTGGACTGGAAACAAGCATCCTAGGACCGGTTTTGGGGTTTCACCCCTCATCAGCCAGGATAGCTTGACTCCAGTGGCATGGAGAGCACGGGACCCACGTCTGGGCATACCAGTCCCACTCGGGGTGACAAATGCAAAAAGAACAATTGATGGACAGAAAGCAGAACAATGTCATACATTCACCCCAGTACAAAGATCTGGGCCTAAATCCATCGCTTTTTGCTCACCATGCCATTCCAGTTTGAACCCAGCCATATGCAAATCAGTCTTGACCCTGCGCCTCAATGGGAACAGTCCAGCCCGAACTGCCAGGCCAGGTCCTCCCTGGACTGGAAACAAGCATCCTAGGACCGGTTTTGGGGTTTCACCCCTCATCAGCCAGGATAGCTTGACTCCAGTGGCATGGAGAGCAAGGGACCCACGTCTGGGCATACCCGTCCCACTCGGGGTGACAAATGCAAAAAGAACAGTTGATGGACAGAATGCAGAACAATGTCATACATTCACCCCAGTACAAAGATCTGGGCCTAAATCCATCGTTTTTTTGCTCACCATGCCATTCCAGTTTGAACCCAGCCATATGCAAATCAGTCCTGAACCTGCGCCTCATGGGAACAGTCCAGCCCGAACTGCCAGGCCAGGTCCTCCCTGACTGGAAACAAGCATCCTAGGACCGGTTTTGGGGTTTCACCCCTCATCAGCCAGGATAGCTTGACTCCAGTGGCATGGAGAGCACGGGACCCACGTCTGGGCATACCCGTCCCACTCGGGGTGACAAATGCAAAAACAACAGTTGATGGACAGAAAGCAGAACAATGTCACACATTCACCCCAGTACAAAGATCCTGGCCTAAATCCATCGTTTTTTTGCTCACCATGCCATTCCAGTTTGAACCCAGCCATATGCAAATCAGTCTTGACCCTGCGCCCAATGGGAACAGTCCAGCCCGAACTGCCAGGCCAGGTCCTCCCTGGACTGGAAACAAGCATCCTAGGACCGGTTTCGGGGTTTCACCCCTCATCAGCCAGGATAGCTTGACTCCAGTGGCATGGAGAGCAAGGGACCCACGTCTGGGCATACCCGTCCCACTCGGGGTGACAAATGCAAAAAGAACAATTGATGGACAGAATGCAGAACAATGTCATACATTCACCCCAGTACAAAGATCTGGGCCTAAATCCATCGTTTTTTTGCTCACCATGCCATTCCAGTTTGAACCCAGCCATATGCAAATCAGTCCTGAACCTGCACCCAATGGGAACAGTCCAGCCCGAACTGCCAGGCCAGGTCCTCCCTGGACTGGAAACAAGCATCCTAGGACCGGTTTTGGGGTTTCACCCCTCATCAGCCAGGATAGCTTGACTCCAGTGGCATGGAGAGCACGGGACCCACGTCTGGGCATACCCGTCCCACTCGGGGTGACAAATGCAAAAAGAACAATTGATGGACAGAAAGCAGAACAATGTCACACATTCACCCCAGTACAAAGATCCTGGCCTAAATCCATCGTTTTTTTGCTCACCATGCCATTCCAGTTTGAACCCAGCCATATGCAAATCAGTCTTGACCCTGTGCCTCATGGGAACAGTCCAGCCCGAACTGCCAGGCCACGTCCTCCCTGGACTGGAAACAAGCATCCTAGGACCGGTTTCGGGGTTTCACCCCTCATCAGCCAGGATAGCTTGTCTCCAGTGGCATGGAGAGCAAGGGACCCACGTCTGGGCATACCCGTCCCACTCGGGGTGACAAATGCAAAAAGAACAATTGATGGACAGAATGCAGAACAATGTCATACATTCACCCCAGTACAAAGATCTGGGCCTAAATCCATCGTTTTTTTGCTCACCATGCCATTCCAGTTTGAACCCAGCCATATGCAAATCAGTCCTGAACCTGCGCCCAATGGGAACAGTCCAGCCCGAACTGCCAGGCCAGGTCCTCCCTGGACTGGAAACAAGCATCCTAGGACCGGTTTTGGGGTTTCACCCCTCATCAGCCAGGATAGCTTGACTCCAGTGGCATGGAGAGCACGGGACCCACGTCTGGGCATACCCGTCCCACTCGGGGTGACAAATGCAAAAAGAACAATTGATGGACAGAAAGCAGAACAATGTCACACATTCACCCCAGTACAAAGATCTGGGCCTAAATCCATCGCTTTTTTGCTCACCATGCCATTCCAGTTTGAACCCAGCCATATGCAAATCAGTCTTGACCCTGCGCCCAATGGGAACAGTCCAGCACGAACTGCCAGGCCAGATCCTCCCTGGACTGGAAACAAGCATCCTAGGACCGGTTTTGGGGTTTCACCCCTCATCAGCCAGGATAGCTTGACTCCAGTGGAATGGAGAGCACGGGACCCACGTCTGGGCATACCCGTCCCACTCGGGGTGACAAATGCAAAAAGAACAATTGATGGACAGAAAGCAGAACAATGTCACACATTCACCCCAGTACAAAGATCTGGGCCTAAATCCATCGCTTTTTTGCTCACCATGCCATTCCAGTTTGAACCCAGCCATATGCAAATCAGTCTTGACCCTGCGCCCAATGGGAACAGTCCAGCCCGAACTGCCAGGCCAGGTCCTCCCTGGACTGGAAACAAGAATCCTAGGACCGGTTTTGGGGGTTTCACCCCTCATCAGCCAGGATAGCTTGACTCCAGTGGCATGGAGAGCACGGGACCCACGTCTGGGCATACCCGTCCCACTCAGGGTGACAAACGCAAAAAGAACAATTGATGGACAGAATGCAGAACAATGTCATACATTCACCCCAGTACAAAGATCTGGGCCTAAATCCATCGTTTTTTTGCTCACCATGCCATTCCAGTTTGAACCCAGCCATATGCAAATCAGTCTTGAACCTGCGCCCAATGGGAACAGTCCAGCCCGAACTGCCAGGCCAGGTCCTCCCTGGACTGGAAACAAGCATCCTAGGACCGGTTTTGGGGTTTCACCCCTCATCAGCCAGGATAGCTTGACTCCAGTGGCATGGAGAGCACTGGCCCACGTCTGGGCATACCCGTCCCACTCAGGGTGACAAATGCAAAAAGAACAATTGATGGACAGAATGCAGACCAATGTCATACATTCACCCCAGTACAAAGATCTGGGCCTAAATCCATCGTTTTTTTGCTCACCATGCAATTCCAGTTTGAACCCAGCCATATGCAAATCAGTCTTGACCCTGCGCCCAATGGGAACAGTCCAGCCCGAACTGCCAGGCCAGGTCCTCCCTGGACTGGAAACAAGCATCCTAGGACCGGTTTTGGGGTTTCACCCCATATCAGCCAGGATAGCTTGACTCCAGTGGCATGGAGAGCACGGGACCCACGTCTGGGCATACCCGTCCCACTCGGGGTGACAAATGCAAAAAGAACAATTGATGGACAGAAAGCAGAACAATGTCACACATTCACCCCAGTACAAAGATCCTGGCCTAAATCCATCGTTTTTTTGCTCACCATGCCATTCCAGTTTGAACCCAGCCATATGCAAATCAGTCTTGACCCTGCGCCCAATGGGAACAGTCCAGCCCGAACTGCCAGGCCAGGTCCTCCCTGGACTGGAAACAAGCATCCTAGGACCGGTTTCGGGTTTCACCCCTCATCAGCCAGGACAGCTTGACTCCAGTGGCATGGAGAGCACAGGACCCACGTCTGGGCATACCCGTCCCACTCGGGGTGACAAATGCAAAAGAACAATTGATGGACAGAAAGCAGAACAATGTCACACATTCACCCCAGTACAAAGATCTGGGCCTAAATCCATCGCTTTTTGCTCACCATGCCATTCCAGTTTGAACCCAGCCATATGCAAATCAGTCTTGACCCTGCGCCCAATGGGAACAGTCCAGCCCGAACTGCCAGGCCAGGTCCTCCCTGGACTGGAAACAAGCATCCTAGGACCGGTTTTGGGGTTTCACCCCTCATCAGCCAGGATAGCTTGACTCCAGTGGCATGGAGAGCACGGGACCCACGTCTGGGCATACCCGTCCCACTCGGGGTGACAAATGCAAAAAGAACAATTGATGGACAGAATACAGAACAATGTCATACATTCACCCCAGTACAAAGATCTGGGCCTAAATCCATCGTTTTTTTGCTCACCACGCCATTCCAGTTTGAACTCAGCCATTTGCAAATCAGTCTTGACCCTGCGCCCAATGGGAACAGTCCAGCCCGAACTGCCAGGCCAGGTCCTCTCCTGGACTGGAAACAAGCATCCTAGGACCGGTTTTGGGGTTTCACCCCTCATCAGCCAGGATAGCTTGACTCCAGTGGCATGGAGAGCACGGGACCCACGCCTGGGCATACCCGTCCCACTCGGGGTGACAAATGCAAAAGAACAATTGATGGACAGAATGCAGAACAATGTCATACATTCACCCCAGTACAAAGATCTGAGCCTAAATCCATCGTTTTTTGCTCACTATGCCATTCCAGTTTGAACCCAGCCATATGCAAATCAGTCTTGACCCTGCGCCCAATGGGAACAGTCCAGCCCGAACTGCCAGGCCAGGTCCTCCCTGGACTGGAAGCAAGCATCCTAGAACCGGTTTCGGGGTTTCAACCCTCATCAGCCAGGATAGCTTGACTCCAGTGGCATGGAGAGCACGGGGCCCACTTCTGGGCATACCCGTCCCACTCGGGGTGACAAATGCAAAAAGAACAATTGATGGACAGAATGCAGAACAATGTCATACATTCACCCCAGTACAAAGATCTGGGCCTAAATCCATAGTTTTTTTGCTCACCATGCCATTCCAGTTTGAACCCAGCCATATGCAAATCAGTCTTGACCCTGCGCCCAATGGGAACAGTCCAGCCCGAACTGCCAGGCCAGGTCTTCCCTGGACTGGAAACAAGCATCCTAGGACCGGTTTAGGGGTTTCACACCTCATCAGCCAGGATAGCTTGACTCCAGAGGCATGGAGAGCACGGGACCTACGTGCTTTGAGGAAGACACATGATCTACCTCAAAAACTTGTTTTTGACTATTTGCAGCTTGGTATGGTTATCATAACCCCAGATTTCACTCCCATAGGATACTTTAGAGATACATTTTGCACAAAAAATCTGCAAAAGAGCCCTAGTGGGTCTGCTGCCCAGGAAATTTTGCGAAGATTCGTCAACCGGTGCCAAAGATATAGGCAAGTCAAAAATGCTTTTCCTATGGAAACATAGTCCTAACTGTAACTACCTACCGGTGACCACCAGTCGGTAATATATATATATATATATATATATATATATCAAAACAAAACCCTTTCAGGCATATGTGTATACATATAAATGTATATATATATATATACAATAACCAAAGAAGATGCTTCACTCCTGGGATGTATATTCCGAAGTTTTTATTCACTCCACTAACACCAACGTGTTTCGACTCGAGGCCTTGTTCACAAGACCTCAAGTCGAAATGCGTTGGTGTTAGTGGAGTGAATAAAAACTTTGGAATATACATCCCTGGAGTGCGGCATCTTCTTTGGTTATTGGATGAATACACGGGTTTGATTCCACCCGCTTTGCCTGCACCGGCTATGAGCGCGCTGTAAGCTGGGATCGTTTTGGTATAAATATATATATATATATTCCAAAGAACGTATCAACTTCTGCATAAAGAGATACAACAGCACTCCTCTGTGAGCTTCTATTTCATTTATTTATATGAATAGAAATGTATGTCGATGCGTTTTGATTGCTCCTGGCTACCTTGTTCATGACAACGTGCGCCATCTTGTGTGTAAATAAAGACAACAATGATAATAAACATAAAAAACGGATTTAGGTTGTGGGAATGCTTTGGATATCGCCATCTTTGAGTGAAAAACATTCAAAACATATTACCACAATACATTCCAATATTGATCCACTACTTAAGCAATTAATTATATAGCCTGCAATTACATAAAGTCTTAATTTCCATTCATTAGACTATGTTGCTTCCTTGTGTCTGGACAAAGCTATACCTCTCTGAAGAGCTTTAATGAGAGCGAAACACATCTCAGGGGTTGCTTTTATTCATTTCAGGTTGGCTTGGTAGGTATTTTACCTATTCAAAGCTGTAATACTGTGCCTGGAGTGGTAAAAGGCTTTTGTCATTTTACTGCTCAGCATGGGCAGCACTCTGCTAGTCCTATGCTTAAAGACTTTGCTGTAGAAATGGCAAAAGACTTTGTCCCTTTCTATATGGGCATGGATGGCACTGTGCTAATCCTATGCTTAAAGACTTTGATAGAAAAGCAGACATTTGAGGTGAGCAGATCTAGAGTGTCGCTGGTGCTGAGGGTGCTCTATACAGGAGCAGCTTTCCACCTAAACTTGAGAACTACCCAGAGTTCTCTGCTTCTTTTTTGCATAATTTATGCGTCACTCTATGCCTGGAAGGGTATTGTGTTGGCTTATACTTGGTGCTTCCTTGTGTCTGGACAAAGCTATACCTCTCTGAAGAGCTCTCATGACAGGAAAACACGTGTCAGGTGTTGCTTTTATTCATTTCAGGTTGGCTTGGTTGGTATTTTCCCAATTCAAAGCTGTAATACTGTGCCTGGAGTGGTAAATGGCTTTTGTCATTTTACAGCTTGGCATGGACAGCACTGTGCTAGTCCTATGCTTAAAGACTTTGCAGTAGAAATGACAAAAGACTTTGTCCCTTTCTATCTCAGCATGGATGGCACTGTGCTAATCCTAAGCTTAAAGACTTTGATAGAGAAGCAGACATTTGAGATGATCAGATCTAGAGTGTCGCTGGTGTTGAGGGTGCTCTATACAGGAGCAGCTTTCCATCTAAACTTGAGAACTACCCAGAGTTCTCTGCTTCTTTTTTATATATATATATGCAAAATATATATATATATATACATTCCAAAGAACGTATCAACTTCTGCATAAAGAGATACAACGGCACTCCTTGGTGAGTTTCTATTTAATTTATTTATACTCATAGAAATGTATGTTGACACATTTCAATTGCTCCTGGCAACCTTGTTCATGACAACATGCGCCATCTTGTGTGTAAATAAATACAACAATGATAATAAACATAAAAAACAGAATTAGGTTGTGGGGAATGCTTGGGATACCGCCATCTTTGAGTGAAAAAAATTCAAAACATATTACCACAATACATTCCAATATTGATCCACTACTTAAGCAATTCATTATATAGCCTGCAATTACATAAATTCTTAATTTCCATTCATTATACTATGGATAGTTCCACACGTTATACATATTTTAAAAAATATGACCATAAAACTTCCTATAGACTTTAAAACCAATTGCAATAATGACCTGTTATAAAACTCATATTATGTGGCAAATCAAAATTACATCGTATTGATTTTATAGGCCAGTGCCTGTTTGTAATCCTCTTTTGTATTCTCCTGTCACCATACCAAAGTGCACAGTGCTTAAATAAATACCATATTATATAACTGTATGTACAGATTCTCCAATAGATCTTATTACAACTAATAGGGTGTTGAAAGGATATGTCTATATTTAACGTATCAAATTAAAGTGCATTGTGCAAAACTGTGCATAAACACTTAAATTATTGCCTATGATGGCATATTGCATTATCCAAATAGATATAACTATCCTAAAAACCCCTATATTAAATAATATAAAATACTTCTTAACCTTCTGTAAATATCAGTTATATAAATAATTTCTAACTTTCCCTTAGCAAATTAAAAAAAAATCTAAGTGCCCTAATGTCTTACCACATACCCCTACTAACCTAATAAAGTGCTTTCTAAAAACAATTTCATACAACAGCGCCCTAGGGGAATGTGTCCTTCCTAACTCAATTCAAAGGAGACGTGTATAGTTCCTCAGCCATATTAAAACCAAATGGTTCTTTACTGTCTAGCTCCAAAATAAACAATGTTTCCAGTTTACCTAATTCCTTCTCCCTGTCACCACCCCTCTTCTTCTTGGGGACCTGTGCTATACAGCTGTACCTTAAATCTGTAGGGTTACTTTGGTGATGTTCAAAGTGGCGTGCAATGGTGTAACTCCGATCTTTATTTATAATCGCTCTTATGTGCTGTAATATTCCTTTGTGCATGGGGCAAGCTGGTACTCCCTACGTACATTTTCTGGCAAGGACATTTAAGGATATACACAACAAAGTTTGATTTGCATGTTATATTGCCCCTCACTTAGATTTTCTTCTTAAATGGTGTGACTAACATTGCCAGATTTTCAGGCTTTGCACCAAGTGCATTTCCTAAACCCATTGTGCTGTGCCAACCATGACCTGTGATTTGTACTTCCCTTGTATTCACATTTGATCAAATAGTCCCTCATTGATTTTGATTTTCTATAGCTTATCTGTGGGTGTTTAGACAACAACATACCTATAATCAGATCTTCTTTTAATAGATGCCGGTGTTTTTGCATGGCCTTTCTCACCCTTGCATGTTCTTTATTATATGTAGTTATAAATCTATGTGATTGTGTCATGTCTCTTTTCTTTGAACTTGTCATTGAAGGGTTAAAAAGGGCTATTTCCCTGTCTAACTTACAGGCTCTCTTTGAAGCAGCATTAAGCATGACATCTGAATTAACCGTGGGCAATAAACTCCGCTCCCCTAGCGGAGGTTGCAAAGATTTGCCAAGTACGCATTACATTGAAAACACGGAATTCATGCAAAAACTCGGACTCCGCCACGTAGCGGAGTTAGCTACTGTACCCACAACCCTTTGATAAAACAACTTTACCTTTACATGCTAAAAAGCATATAACCAAATCACCAAAAGTGAGATTTGAAAAATATCAGGCAATGAGAGAGGTGATGATTTTGGGGTCCCCCCTAACCTAGGGGGAGGACCAAGCAGATGCCTTGAACACAAAGAGCAGATCATGCTGAACGATTCGGTGGTGGTCCCATCCTCATAGGACCCCCCCCCAATCAAAGTTATGGGCACAAATACAATGCCAACCAAAGGCCCAGCAAAGCATTATGGGGCGAGATTCTAGAGTGCAGTGAATATTACATACAATAATTTCTAACTATAACGTCCCTGCAACCTTGCTCATGATTGTCCACTGTCGTGGCAATGACCTAGGCACATTAACTGGAGTAGTACTGGAAATTCCAATAAAGGATACCTTTGCAGAATTGATGATGCTTTTCCCTCACACTGTCTTGGTGTACTCCAACATAAGCCAAAGACAGAAATAGAAGTGGTCCAAAGCCAGGAAACATGTTAATAAAACTGTTACTGCATTCGTCAGAGACCATTGTATGGGCTGTATCTATAACAACAATCTGCATTTTGACATGCATGGAATTTATAGAAATGATGGTGTGCACTTTACAGATGAAGACAACAGGGAGTTTCTATGTAACCTGAAACTCTGCATCCGGTCTTATGTGTGGCAGCCATATAAACACAACCAACACAACGGTTCTTGTCAGAGCCACCCTAGTACCCGAAATAATGTGACGTTTTTTTCTAAAGGTTTTTTATTTTGGTTTATGTGAATCTTTGCGACGATGTTGCAATCCCCGCGGATACGTCACGAAATTAGAAAACAAATGCAGACATTCAATGACCACCGACACATTTGAAAATAATATGTAAAAATATCCATTCTGCACATTGCAATACACATATTACTATATACATACTCCTTTCAAAGCATATTTAAACTCATATTTTTGTATTAAGTTTCTTTAAAAATCATCTTTCAGATGTATTTTCTGTTTTCGCTGTTCATCGAGGCGTCGCAACGTCGCCGTTAATTTCGACAATTGCGCCTTTTCCATAAAGTGAAAACACATATATGCACACATATTACAGTATTTTACACACTCGGGGTTTATTACTGTACACTTCAAATGCATGTTTTTCTAGTGTATTTCTAGAACAACCATTTCTAAAACCTATTTTATATTTTCTCGATGGGACAGGAGATCGCAATGACGTTGGTCATCGCGTTCCCCACGATTACATCGCAAAAGCAGAAAGCAAAAGCCGGAATTCAATAGCCACCACCACATTCAAAAAATGATAAAATAAATTCTAACCATCACAGCACATAACTCACTGTCTAAATAACTCTACAAAAACATTTATCAGAATCTCAATATCTCTATACAAAGGCGTATTAATGATTCACTGATATATTTTTTTATATTCTCACTAATCGTGGCAATAGTTGTAATGTCCCCATGACAGTACACCGGGGCTGTGCTGGCGGTCACGGCATCGTCCCAAATATTGCGTGCGATCAAAAAAATCCATTTTGGATACATAACTTGTGTCACTAACACCCATATTTCTCAAACATGGGGTCAGAGTACCTCTACTCTGACCCCTTATGTAAGCTTTTGTAGAAATTTTCAGCCCTGGGAACGGTTCTCGATCAATAAAATGGCACCTTTAGCTTTCTGTTCAGGTTCCGTCCAGCCAATCAGAGCATTCCCATTGGTGCATGGATTCGAGATTACTCGCGAAACCGTAGCAAAATATGCACGACCAGAGATATCACTATAATTTTCAGCTTAAATTTCCCAAAAACTACTGAACAGATTTACACCAAATAGGCAAAATGCACTTCCATGAACCAACATCTACCTCCCTACCAAATTTGGTGTAGGTCAGTTAAGCAGGTCCGGCTGTACGTGTGGCTAAAGTTTCCTATGGGAATTGACATTACAAATGCACCCTTATTTCACGGACCAAATTCTCGGTCCCCACTGCATGGACCATCCCCAAACTTTCCATGACAACCAGAACCTTTGACACTTTTTGGGGAAAATTTCATGAAGATTGGTCAAACGATGCCAAAGCTATAGGCAAGTCAAAAAATGCTTATCCTATAGAAACTAGGTCCTTACTACCTACTGGTGACCGCCAGTAGGTCATATATATATATATATATATATATATATATATATATATATCCAATTACCACTCAAAGGTGCATTCCGGCACCGAAAAGAGAGACGGACAACTGCTTCTTATGCTGATACTGCCGGCCGCAGTAGCATATTTATTGTTCCAAACAAGTGCAAAACTCGAACATGACGCGTTTCGGCCAACAGAGTGGCCTTGATCACATAAATGCGTCGCAAGACAGTGACGTATATATACAGTGATTGATTGACCATGTGACTTGGTGTTTACTACCTGCATAGACATAGAGAGAATACTCTACATAATAAACAGAGCCTACATGCGTTAGATAGCACCTAGATTAACAAATCATACTGATTTGCAATAAATAAATAAATACAAATGTAAATACACATCTCAATAGAAATATAGACATCTTATTTACAGGTGAAATATACACATAAAAACGAAAGATGTAATGATGATTAATATGGAATTTCGTTCTGTTTAGATCAAAGTCCAAATAAAATACTGTTGTTATTTTCGACCCTTACATAAATATCCGGTCCTAATTGGCAATGTGGAGATATTTGAGTAATTAAATCATACTCCTCGTATATCGTAGGATAGTAACTTAACTTATATTTTCATGAATACACAAATGCATCAAGATCCTACGAAACAATTAACACAATGGACCAAAATGAAGATAGAATTACGGGTTCATGATTAAAAAGGACTTTCCATCGTAATATGTAAAATTCATTTCATTATACACATACTGATAAACAAAAACCCATATCTAATTTTAATCAATGAATCTAAATTGTTGAATAGATATTAGTTAATCAAAGGTGCAGATAAAAAAAAACATATTATCTTCATTCATATCCTCTTAAAATACTACCCGCAAAATTCAATAGACTGTACACATGTGCAAAAAATCGCTAGAAAAGTGCAAAAAGTGCAATGAATAAACTTAAAAAAGAACCTATAGAGAGAAGGATGCAAACAGATTCATTCTAAGGTCAAAAAATATATACAACTGACTGTATGCAAAGGACTATATATAAACAGATATATATATATGTAATCCATGTTGCCCAAACGAGGATGCACTCAACTGCAAATGAAACCATCGGTTTTATTTCAAAGGCAAACCAGCATCTGCATTCCAGTTCATTGATTTCTTTAGCCTGACACGTTTTGAAGCACAAGCCTCTTACTCATTGGCACTGCTGAAAACTCCACAGAAGCTCTAATTACATCTTCGTCTGCATGCTGTTAATTAATATTGGCCCTCGGTGGGCCTCTCAGGTGTGTTCGACTATTGGTGCATGCTGGGACTTATGGTATGTATTAGGCCGATTCTTACCCTCATGTGGGTTCTGTTTTGTTTCCATATCTTTAAAATATTTTATTCACCCTCCAGTGGGCCCCAGGTTTCAGGGCCGAGCCGGTTTGCTGTGCTGCTTTACAGGTTTGACATAGTATATATATATATTATAACAGCAAGAGATTCCTTTCGCAGCGCGCAGCTGGGCCGGTGCGAGTAGGTGAGATGGAATCAAGTCTCGCAATCTATTTACCCCCAAATTGAAAACTGCACTCCAGGGAATATGTACACAGGCTCCTTTTATTCTCTCTTTTGTTCACCGTAGTGGTCGAAACGTGTTGGTTGGTGGTGATGGTGATGATAATGAGAGAATAAAAGGATCCTAAATACATATACCCTGGAGTGCGATTTTCAGCAGCAAAAGAAAACGTCCCGACGCGTTTCGAAACTGAAGTTTCTTGGTCACGGGTAAAACGTTATATATATATATATATATATATATATATATATATATATATATGCTCAATAAATGCTTTGAAAGCCAGTGTTGCGAGTGCGGCTCATGTCTTCCCGGGAAAGGGAGAAATGTTTGAATGAATATATATATATATATATATATTCACTGAAAAAACTGTAGGTTTCAGACATGTTATAGTTACAAATTAGCATTTAAAAAACCTTTGAAATTCACTGAAAAAACCATAGGTTTCAGGGACGTTATAGTTACAAATTAGCATTTACAAAACCTTTGAAATTCACTGAAAAAACCATAGGTTTTAGGGACAGTTATAGTTAGTTGGACATTGCACTCGTACAAAACCCGTGAAATTCCCCCGTTATAGTTAGTCCAGCTAACTATAACTCGCGCCCCGCAATGCACTGCTGATGACGTCACATATTACATCACTCATGACATGGTCAGTGACATCACTGATGACATCACTGATGACATCTCAAATGACATCATCCAGTGACTGTGTGTTTCTGTAAAGTTTATATATTTTTAATATATATAGGAAAAGACGTATTGAAGAATGAGTGGGTGTGTAAGTGTCTGTATGGATGATTTAGTAGGTGCGTGACTGACTCTATAAGTGAGTGATTTAACGTATCTTACTGAATGCATGGGTTAGTGACTAAACTGGGTGAATGTCTGTATCCGTCTGTCTGTTGCTGTGTAAGTGGCTGCATGTGTTTGTGAATAGCTACATGAGTGTCTATATGAGTTATTGAATGCTTGTCTGAGTATCTGTATGGGTGCCTGAGTGTTTGTGTGGGAGGGGTGTGTGCAACTCTGTGCATAGATGTGTGAGTGGGTGATTCACTGGGTGGATGGTTTCAAGAGTGCAACTGTGATAGACTGTATGGGTGGGTAAGTGTGTGTAAGAGTGTGTTAGTGAGTGAATGTATGTCCCAGTGGTACATGTGTGAGTAACTACATATGTGAAAGGCAGTATATATGTGTGTTGGAGTATATAAATAGCTATAAGCGAGAGTGAGTGATTGTGATAGTGGCTGTATGGATGAGTGTGTGCTTGTATCAGTGATTGTATAAGAGCGTAAGAATGTGCTACTATTTGTATGAGTAAGTGAGCTGGTGTGTGTATAACTGTATAGGTGAGTAAATGGTAGTGTGTTTAATTATTTGCATGACTGACTAGGTGTGTGAGTACCTCTATGGATGAGTGGCGGTGTTTGAGTGTCTATATAGGAGTATGAGTGCATATGATAGTCCTGTACTGAGTGACCGTAAGTATGAGTGACTGTACGGGTGAGTGAGTGGATGTGTGCGTAGACCTAAGAATCAGTGAGTGGGTATGTAGTTATTGGTGTTGGAGTGTCTATGGTTTTGCGAATGGCAGTCTGTAATTTAGAGTGGGTGTATCAAAGGTTATATTAGGGTGTGAGGAGGTGCATCAGATTATCACGTGGATGATGTCATCAGTGATGTCATTTGAGATGTCATCAGTGATGTCATCAGTGATGTCACTGACCATGTCATGAGTGATGTAATATGTGACGTCATCAGCAGTGCATTGCGGGGCGCGAGTTATAGTTAGCTGGACTAACTATAACGGGGGAATTTCACGGGTTTTGTACGAGTGCAATGTCCAACTAACTATAACTGTCCCTAAAACCTATGGTTTTTTCAGTGAATTTCAAAGGTTTTTTAAATGCTAATTTGTAACTATAACGTCCCTGAAACCTATGGTTTTTTCAGTGAATTTCAAAGGTTTTTTAAATGCTAATTTGTAACTATAACATGTCTGAAACCTACAGTTTTTTCAGTGAATTTCAAAGGTTTTGTAAATGACAATTTTTAAATGTATTAATTGTTATATACATTTTTTTCATACTGATTTCCAAATTTTTTAGAAACAATTTTTTTTTACATATTTTATTTTTTAAATTACATTGTAATTACATTATACATTACATTACAAAAAATACTTTCTCAGAATGAATTACTTTAGTTTAATTACTTTGCACATAGGCAATAGACTTTTAAGTACAGTAGTTACAGTTGTTGCAATGGGCAACACATTTTCAAACACAAATGCAACATTCAGCTCAATGTGAATTTCTAGTTAAATGCAATTAGTTACTTTATGGATTACTTTTCTAACCACATTACTGGATCCTAGATTCAGTCCTGGGACATCTCCTGTAAACAGTTGAGTAAAAGCGTTTTGGTTACAGTCGTGATTTTTAAGGAATATTATTGTACTTTAAAAGTTCACACTTAGAAACTTTTTCTCATAGAATCACCAATGTTATCCTATGGAAGGAAATTCACTTAGAAGTTAAAAACTGTTATCGTTACTTTTTCTTACTCAGTGTTGGATCCTGGATCCAGCACTGGTGCATCTCCTGTAAACAGTTGAAAGAATGCGTTTAAGTCATACAGGCGATTTTTTAGGAATATTTGTAGTTTGTGAAAATCGACACTTTGAAACTTTTCTGCTGAAAACCAGACAATGGATTCCTATGGAAGGAAATTCAAGTTACTGGTAAGTACGGTTAAAATTACTTTTGAGGATCAGTACTGGGCTGAAAGATGCAGCACTGAGGTCTCTCCTGATAACAGGTGAGTAAATCGGAATTCGTATTTCGGCTGATTTTAGAGGAATATTTTAAAGTTCCAAAACTCCACACTTAGAAGAATTTCCAAGTGAAACCAGTCAATGTTAGCCTATGGAAGGAAATTCAAGTTACTGGTAAGTATGGTTAAAATTACTTTTCAGGACCAGTACTGGGCTGAAAGATGCAGCACTGAGGTCTCTCCTGATAACAGGTGAGTAAATCAGAATTCGGATTTCGGCTGATTTTAGAGGAATATTTGTATGTTTCAAAAATCAACACTTAGAAACTTTTTCAGCAAAAAGCAGGCAATGATATCCTATCGAAGGAAATTCAAGTTACTAGTAAGTACGGTTAAAATTACTTTTGAGGATCAGTACTGGGCTAAAAGATGCAGCACTGGGTTCTCTCCTGATAACAGGTGAGTAAATCGGAATTCGTATTTCGGCTGATCTTAGAGGAATATTTTAAAGTTCCAAAACTCCACACTTAGAAGAATTTCCAAGTGAAACCAGTCAATGTTAGCCTATGAAGGAAATTCAAGTTACCGGTAAGTACGGTTAAAATTACTTTTCAGGATCAGTACTGGGCTGAAAGATGCAGCACTGAGGTCTCTCCTGTTAACAGGTGAGTAAATCGGAATTCGTATTTCGGCTGATTTTAGAGGAATATTTTAAAGTTCCAAAACTCCACACTTAGAAGAATTTCCAAGTGAAACCAGTCAATGTTAGCCTATGGAAGGAAATTCAAGTTACTGGTAAGTACGGTTAAAATTACTTTTCAGGACCAGTACTGGGCTGAAAGATGCAGCACTGAGGTCTCTCCTGATAACAGGTGAGTAAATCGGAATTCGTATTTCGGCTGATTTTAGAGGAATATTTTAAAGTTCCAAAACTCCACACTTAGAAGAATTTCCAAGTGAAACCAATCAATGTTAGCCTATGAAGGAAATTCAAGTTACCGGTAAGTACGGTTAAAATTACTTTTGAGGATCAGTACTGGGCTGAAAGATGCAGCACTGAGGTCTCTCCTGATAACAGGTGAGTAAATCGGAATTCGTATTTCGGCTGATTTTAGAGGAATATTTTAAAGTTCCAAAACTCCACACTTAGGAGAATTTCCAAGTGAAACCAGTCAATGTTAGCCTATGGAAGGAAATTCAAGTTACTGGTAAGTACGATTAAAATTACTTTTCAGGACCAGTACTGGGCTGAAAGATGCAGCACTGAGGTCTCTCCTGATAACAGGTGAGTAAATCAGAATTCGGATTTCGGCTGATTTTAGAGGAATATTTGTATGTTTCAAAAATCAACACTTAGAAACTTTTTCAGCAAAAAGCAGGCAATGATATCCTATGGAAGGAAATTCAAGTTACTGGTAAGTACGGTTAAAATTACTTTTGAGGATCAGTACTGGGCTGAAAGATGCAGCACTGAGGTCTCTCCTGATAACAGGTGAGTAAATCGGAATTCGTATTTCGGCTGATTTTAGAGGAATATTTTAAAGTTCCAAAACTCCACACTTAGAAGAATTTCCAAGTGAAACCAGTCAATGTTAGCCTATGGAAGGAAATTCAAGTTACTGGTAAGTACGGTTAAAATTACTTTTCAGGACCAGTACTGGGCTGAAAGATGCAGCACTGAGGTCTCTCCTGATAACAGGTGAATAAATCAGAATTCGGATTTCGGCTGATTTTAGAGGAATATTTGTATGTTTCAAAAATCAACACTTAGAAACTTTTTCAGCAAAAAGCAGGCAATGATATCCTATGGAAGGAAATTCAAGTTACTGGTAAGTACGGTTAAAATTTCTTTTGAGGATCAGTACTGGGCTAAAAGATGCAGCACTGAGGTTCTCTCCTGATAACAGGTGAGTAAATCGGAATTCGTATTTCGGCTGATTTTAGAGGAATATTTTAAAGTTCCAAAACTCCACACTTAGAAGAATTTCCAAGTGAAACCAGTCAATGTTAGCCTACGAAGGAAATTCAAGTTACTGGTAAGTACGGTTAAAATTACTTTTGAGGATCAGTACTGGGCTGAAAGATGCAGCACTGAGGTCTCTCCTGATAACAGGTGAGTAAATCGGAATTCGTATTTCGGCTGATTTTAGAGGAATATTTTAAAGTTCCAAAACTCCACACTTAGAAGAATTTCCAAGTGAAACCAGTCAATGTTAGCCTATGAAGGAAATTCAAGTTACCGGTAAGTACGGTTAAAATTACTTTTCAGGACCAGTACTGGGCTGAAAGATGCAGCACTGAGGTCTCTCCTGATAACAGGTGAGTAAATCGGAATTCGTATTTCGGCTGATTTTAGAGGAATATTTTAAAGTTCCAAAACTCCACACTTAGAAGAATTTCCAAGTGAAACCAATCAATGTTAGCCTATGAAGGAAATTCAAGTTACCGGTAAGTACGGTTAAAATTACTTTTGAGGATCAGTACTGGGCTGAAAGATGCAGCACTGAGGTCTCTCCTGATAACAGGTGAGTAAATCGGAATTCGTATTTCGGCTGATTTTAGAGGAATATTTTAAAGTTCCAAAACTCCACACTTAGAAGAATTTCCAAGTGAAACCAGTCAATGTTAGCCTATGGAAGGAAATTCAAGTTACTGGTAAGTACGGTTAAAATTACTTTTCAGGACCAGTACTGGGCTGAAAGATGCAGCACTGAGGTCTCTCCTGATAACAGGTGAGTAAATCAGAATTCGGATTTCGGCTGATTTTAGAGGAATATTTGTATGTTTCAAAAATCAACACTTAGAAACTTTTTCAGCAAAAAGCAGGCAATGATATCCTATGGAAGGAAATTCAAGTTACTGGTAAGTACGGTTAAAATTACTTTTGAGGATCAGTACTGGGCTGAAAGATGCAGCACTGAGGTCTCTCCTGATAACAGGTGAGTAAATCGGAATTCGTGATTTCGGCTGATTTTAGAGGAATATTTTAAAGTTCCAAAACTCCACACTTAGAAGAATTTCCAAGTGAAACCAGTCAATGTTAGCCTATGGAAGGAAATTCAAGTTACTGGTAAGTACGGTTAAAATTACTTTTCAGGACCAGTACTGGGCTGAAAGATGCAGCACTGAGGTCTCTCCTGATAACAGGTGAGTAAATCAGAATTCGGATTTCGGCTGATTTTAGAGGAATATTTGTATGTTTCAAAAATCAACACTTAGAAACTTTTTCAGCAAAAAGCAGGCAATGATATCCTATGGAAGGAAATTCAAGTTACTGGTAAGTACGGTTAAAATTACTTTTGAGGATCAGTACTGGGCTGAAAGATGCAGCACTGAGGTCTCTCCTGATAACAGGTGAGTAAATCGGAATTCGTATTTCGGCTGATTTTAGAGGAATATTTTAAAGTTCCAAAACTCCACACTTAGAAGAATTTCCAAGTGAAACCAGTCAATGTTAGCCTATGGAAGGAAATTCAAGTTACTGGTAAGTACGGTTAAAATTACTTTTCAGGACCAGTACTGGGCTGAAAGATGCAGCACTGAGGTCTCTCCTGATAACAGGTGAGTAAATCAGAATTCGGATTTCGGCTGATTTTAGAGGAATATTTGCACAATGGTGAAGGGAGGGGCGGGGCCTGAGGTGACATCTGTGCAAACGCGCCCCGTGGCGCGTTTTAAGTTGGGGGATTAAGTCCCCTTGAATCATGAGGGTCCCTACGGGCCAACTAGCCCACCAGGAACCTCCAGTATGCGCCAGGGGCTGCGTTGCAGAGACATTTACAGAGGCCACACCCCTTTTTACACCTCTCTGCAACGCAGCTCTGTGGCGCTTTCTGGACGTACCTGTTGGGCTAGTTGGCCCCAGGGACCCTCAGGATTGAAGAGGATTTAATTCCCCAACTTAAAACACGCCACGGGGCCTGTTTGCACACATGTCACCTGAAGCCCCGCCCCCTCCCTTCACCACTGTGCAAATGCACCCCGTGGCGCGTTTTAAGTCGGGGGATTAACTCCCCTTGAATCCTGAGGGTCCCTGGGGTGCAACTAGCCCACCATATACCTCCAAAAGCGCCATAGAGCTGCGTTGCAGAGAGGTGTAAAAGGGGCGTGGCCTCTGTACACCTCTCTGCAAGGCAGCCCCTGGCGCATACTGGAGGTTCCTGGTGGGCTAGTTGGCCCCAGGGACCCCCAGTATTCAAGGGGAATTCGTTCCCCTCTGCAAACGCGCCAGGGGCGCGTTTGCAGAGTGGTGAAGGAAGGGGGCGGGGCCTACGGCACGATCGTTTTTTTTTTTTTTTTTTTTTTTTTCCCCTGAAGGGGGGCTGTGTGGCCCCCCTTCCTTTTTCCTATTTTTAGGCCCTGGGGACCCCATCCCCCAGGGCCTTTCCCCTTTTTTTAAAATTAAAATAAAAATAAAAACGGGAAGGGGGCCGCGTGGCCCCCTTCCCTGGGCCTGTATTGGCCCCGGGGACCCCATCCCCCGGGGCATGGCCTCTTTTTTTTATTTGGAGGGGGCTGCGTGGCCCCCTCCTCAGGCCATTTAAGGCCCCGGGGACCCCATCTCCCGGGGCCGGCCTTGCACTTTTTTTTTTTTATTTTTGTTACTTTGGGGAGGGGGCTGCGTGGCCCCCTCCCGGGCCACTTATGGCCCCGGGGACCCCATCCCCCGGGGCCTGGCCTCTCGTTGGGGACTGTGGGGGTCCCCAAACCCCCACAGTCCCGCCGGCTCCCCGTGTCCTACGGGAGCCGGCATTGCTTACACATGGGGAGCAGCTAACATGCTGCTCCCCATGTGGAAAGCAATCGGCTTTGGATATTGGAAGAGAGAGCAGGTTTCCTGCTCTCTCTTCCAATATCCAAAGCAAGTTTGCAATGACAGGACGGAGCCGCGAGGCTCCCGTCCTGTCATTGCAAACAGCAGTGTCCCGGGGGTAGGCACCCCGGGACACTGCAGGAGCCGGCCCTGGGGGTGGTGGTCCCCAGGGCCATCAAGGGCTCCAGGAGGGGGCCGCGCGGCCCCCCTCCCTACATTTTGAAAGCCCCGGGGAGGTGGTGGTCCCCGGGGCTCTGGGGTCCAAAACGGACCCCCATTTTAATTTTTCTTAGTGCCCCGGGAGGTGGTGGTCCCCGGGGCGTGTGGGGGCTGGAGCCCCCACACAGGTTTTTTTAAATAAAAAAGAAGCCCCGGGGAGGTGGCGGTCCCTGGGGCTGCGGGAGGGCTCAGAGCCCTCCCGCACCATTATACATAAAGCCCCGGGGGTGGTGGTCCCCGGGGCTTGGGGCCCTTAGAGGCCCCCACACATAAAATTAACCCCCCCCAGCATGCCCCCGGGACTTGGCCCACCCGGGGGCCAATTAACATCGAAGCGCGGGAGACCGCGCTTCGATTTTTTTTTTTTCGGCAGGGTTCGCGCTCCCTGAGCGCATCCTGCCGATTTTTAAAAAAAAAATAAAAAAAATTTTGCCCAGGGGGTCCTTGTGGGACCCCCTGAGCAGACCTAGGGGGTCAGGGTGTTTCTACCCTGCCCCCTTTGTGCGCTTTGCGCACTTGTTTCTGTCCCTCGGTTCTACCGAGGGACAAAATGGCTGCCAACACTTCCTGGTTTGGAGTGTTGACAGCCAATTAACATAAAGCTCGTGCTCGGGAGGATCCGCGGCCCTAGATATCACTATCTTTTTACTTTTCATTTTCTCAGCAACTACTGAACGGATTTACACCATTTAACAAAAGGGTTCTTTCTGAACCAAGAACTACCTCTTTGCCAAATTTGGTGTAATTCCGTTCAGCAGTTCGGGCTGTAGCCGTGTCTAAAGTTTCCTATGGAAAATTGCATGGGGAAAACGCGTTTTGGGACCCCCCTTTTTCTCGGCCCCCGCTTGACGAATCCCCCGAGACTTTCAGGGTAGGAGCGGACCGGAGCGGGCCATAAAGTTTGAAAATTTTGCGAAGATACGTCAACCGGCAAGAGAGTTATTTCAAATAGAATGTCGCGGATTTTCTATGGATAATAGGTTGTAACTATAACTATCTACTGGCGACCGCCAGTAGATTATATATATATATATATATATATATATATATATATATATATATATATATATATATGTGATGTCATCAGTGGTGTCATTTGAGATGTCATCAGTGAATTCATCAGTGATGTCACTGACCATGTCTAGAGTGATGTAATATGTGAGGTCATAGGCAGTGCTTTACGGGGCGTAAGTTATAGTTAGCTCAGGTATCAATAACTGATGAATTTCACTGTCTTTGTACGAGTGAAATCTGAGCCTAACTACAAAGCCCATATAACCTTTGTTTTTTTCAGTGATTTTCTAACGTTTATTTTATTCTATTTCCTAACTATAACGTCTCTGTAACCTTTGCTTTTTCAGTGAATTTATATGTTTTTTAAAATTCTATTTCCTAACTATAACCTCCCTGTAGCCTTTGATTTTTTTATGTGAATTTGTAAGTTTTTTTAATTTATTTCCTAACTGTAACCACTAAGCTTTGACACTAACAGGACGATTACGATGTCGGGTGGACTTGCGTCCGCCAGACACTGTCTCATAAACTGGACCAACCGACATCCCACCCACCTCATTAGGATGTGACCGAACACTGTACGGTCGCATTCTGACATTTTCCTATGGGAGCATGCATTACAGCTGTAAACTAGCCATAATACATGCTCCCATAGGAAAATGGGAGGTGTTGTTCATCCCTGCACCCCGTGGCAGGCACCTCAAGGTGCCTGCCATGAGGTTCAGGGATCAACATGGTGCCCCCTCTGCCCCCAACCGGAGGCCGCACACACTAGGGAGCCCTGCTGGGGGCCTCCAAACACGCTTTCCGACATGGTTTCCATGTCGCACAGGCCGGCATGGAAACCATGCTGGAAACCATGCATCGTAATCCCAAGGGTGGAAAGGCCAGCCCTTTGGGATTACTTGCCGGTTCCGACTGGCCGACGGGCTCCTTAAGCCTGTCGGAAGCCAGCTGGAATGACCGACCGGTTTCAATTCCGACCGGCTGATACATAATCAGACGGTCAGAATCGAAACCGACGATGAGGGTCGCTTCGGTCGGAGGCTTTCCGACCTCCATCGTAATAGGCCCTTAGTGTGTGAGTGAGTTCATGAATGTCTCAGTGGGTGTATGAATGCCTGACTAGGTTTGTAAGTGGGTGTGAGAGAGTGTGAGTGTGGCTGTAAGTGGTTAAATAAGTGTCTGAGTAGGTGTGTGAGTCTCTGATGGGGTGGGCGGTAATCTTTGCTCCTCTGCTGGCAGAACCGAGTTTACTGGTGTGCTCACCCCTAGACTTCATCCCCCAAGTAGTAGTGCGCCAGGATGCCCCTTTACAGAGTGGTTGAGAAAGGGGGCAATCTTGCTACGGGGACTTACTTGTGGTAACAATAGGGGTTCTTGGCCCCCAACGACCCTCAGTAGCCAAGGGACTTCATCCCCCAACCAGTAGTGTGCCACGAGGCCCCTTTGCAGAGTGGTTGAGAAAGGGGGTGGGGCCTCCAAAGAGGTCTGAGTGATCCCGCTGTGAGGGACTTACTTGTGGCAACAATAGGGGTACTTACTAGCCCCCAATGACCCTCAGCAGCCTAGGGGACTTAATCCCCCAACCAGTAGTGCACTCGGAGACCCCTTTGAAGAGTGTCTGAGAAAGGGGGCAGGGTCTCCAACAATGTCTGTACAATTCCGCTGTGGGGTCTTACTTGTGGCAACAATACAGGTTCTTGGCCCCCAACAACCCTCAGCAACCAAGGGGACTTCATTCCCCAACCAGTAGTGCACCGGGAGGCCCCTTTGCAAAGTGGTTGAGAAAGGGGGAGGGGCATCCAGTGAGGTCTCAGCAATCCCACTGGGGTGAACTTTCTTGTGGCTACAATAGTAGCTCTTGGCCCCTAATGACCCTCCCGCAGCCAAGGGGACTTCATCCCCCAACCAATAGTGCGCCAGGAGGCACCGTTGCAGAGTGTTTAAGAAAGGGGGCGGGAACTCTGACGAGGTCTCAGCCTCTTTCTGCTTGTTGCTGACCATTTTTCTGCCTCTTCCTGCTCGTTTCTGACCTTTATTTTGCCTCTTCCTGCTCATTTCTCACCTTTATATTGCCTCTTGTGCTCGTTTCTCACCTTTATTTTGTCTCTTTCTGCTTGTTTTTCACCTTTATTTTACCTCTTGCTGCTTGTTTCTCACCTTTATTCTGCTTCTTTCTGCTCATTTGTCACTTTCATTTTGCTTCTTTCTGCTCAGTGCTCACCTTTATTTTGCCTCTTTTTGCTCATTTCTCACATTTTATTTGCCTCTTTCTGCACATTGCTGACCTCTATTTTACCTTTTTCTGCTAGTTGATGAGCTTTGTTCTACCTCTTTCTGCTCATTTCTGACCTTTATTATACCTGTTTCTACTCATTTATGAACTTTTATTCTGCGCCTTTCTGCTCATTTCTCACCTTTATTTTACCTCTTTCTGCTCATTGCTGACCTCTATTTTGCCTCTTTCTGCTCGTTGCTGACTTTATTCTTCCTCTTTCTGCTTGTTTCTGACTTTCTTCTGCAGCTTTCTGCTCATTTCTCACCTTCATTTTACCTCTTGCTGCTCGTTGCTGACCTTTATTTTGCCTCTTTCTGCTCGTTGCTGACCTTTATTTTGCCTCTTTCTGCTCGTGTCTCATTTCCTGGTTGAAGTGTTTTCAGCTAATCAGATCTTTGCATTTCCCTGCATGAACTCGTCATTTTTTGCAATGATTCGCAGAGGACCTACGGCCCTAGATATCACTAGTGAACAGATTTACACCAAATAACTGAAAGCCTGATCTGCGTAACCAAATTGACCTTTCTGCCAAATTTAGTGTAATTCAGTCCAGTGGTTCGGGCTGCAGGCTTCACTAAAGGCTCTATGGAAAGTAACATGGGAAACACACATTTTACACACCATTTTTTTGGCCCCCCACTTCATAGATCACCCCGAAACTTTCCATGCAGAACAAGATTCACAAGGGCACATTTTTGGGACAATTTCATGAAGATTTGTGAAACCGCGCCAAATATATAGGCAAGTCAAAAAACGCTTTTCCTATGGAAATATGGTACTAACTGTAACTACCTACTGTCGTCCACCAGTAGGTAATATATATATATATATATATATGTATATATATATATATTTATATCACCAAACTTTTCCCAACCGTAAGCAGGGCACTCGCAGGGTTAAAATATTCCGATCGATTTTATTTCAGCCAGCGGACGCGTTTCGGCGGTCAGCCTTTCTCAATGCTTGGTTGAATAACACAGACACCCTTCTGACAGTTATATTTAAATACAACAAATCGCACTCCTATTGGAGGATTGCTAATTGGCATGGCGAGAGTGCTGCTGGTACTTGGAGTCCAATACTCCCTTCACAGACTGCATCTATGAGTACATTGTTAATCAATGTTTGTCAATTATCTTTATCCATATTAGTCTGTACGATGTAATTCAGCAATTGTAGATCTCAGCAATCCAGCCTTCAATAGGTATTGATCAGACCTGATACGGATATTGAATAGTCACCCACAGATGGTTATTTGTCTGCACTCTCTTCAATATATGCACCCTATGGGCTGCTATAGAGTGTCTCATTGTCCTGAAAGAATGCCTTCAGTATCACAGAAAACTCCCCTCGCTGGCCGCAGGTGTTGTCAAAAACGGGAAATCCCTTAGTGTGTCCTCGCAGGTACTGGCCCAATGGCCATGCCACCTCTGATTCAATAATCTCTAACCTCATGTCAACGAGACGCAGGCCAGATCAGTCCCACTGCGGCGGTTCAAGGTAGTTATAATTAGGACCTAGTTTCCATAGAGAAAGTGTTTTTTGACATGTTTTTAAGGTCATTGTTATGACATAATAAACACTATTGACCTGACTTGCTTATAACTTTCGCAACGTTCGGCAAATGTTCACAAAACTGTTCAAAAAAAGTGACCTCCTGTTGCTAGTAGTGCATGGAAAGTTTCGGGGTGATCCATCAAGTGGAGGCTGAGGAACCACTCTCTCACACACTCATACACCCAAACAAAGACTCACTCAGACACTCTCACACCCACTTACCGGTTAGTGATTCAGGGGAAAACCATGTACAATTAAAAAATAAAGTGATGCATTGGTTAGGGGCACACACCTCCCTGGGGACTCTTCCTGGTGCTTGGATTAATATGGTCAGGCAGGTGAACTGAATTGGAAGCAGGCCGAAGCCTCTCCTGGGGGACTGTGTGATCATTAACTTTTCTAGTGCCTGCATGGCTGCATGCATCTTGGAGTCTGTAAATCCTTTTGCCAAATTATCTATTTGTGCCCTACCATTGGAATATTTCTATTGGCCGAATCTTGTTCCACCTAGTCTGAGCCTACATCACGCCATGAAAGCACAAATTTGGAGCAAGCAGCTCCCTTCATGTTGGAAGCCTTTAACAGATTTGCACCATTTGAGTCTATGGACTCCTGTGATTGATTGACCTAGTCCAAGCTAAGCCCAAATTTTCCAGCTGGGTTGAACATCTCTTATGGGCTGAAAATGCTTCACAATCTCTAAATAAGTTTCATTTTATCAGATGGAATATTGCTGGACTTGGGACTAAGTTTAATGACCCTGACTGGGTGGAGTATGTGAAGCAGTATGTGGTGATATGTCTCCAGGAGACTTGGGCCTTAGACAATTGCCACTTGGAGGGATTCAAATCATATTTTATTCTGGCTAGAGAATCTGGTAAAGGTCGTGCAATGGGTGTCCTGAATGTCTTCATCTTTCTAGCAACCAAGGGCACTGTGGAGTTCTTGACACAGTGTCCCCCAACCTGAAAGCCTTGTCTCTTTCTTTTGCAGGGGCCCCACTACTCTGCTGTAAAATTTTTATAATGCTAAGACTTCCCCACAGGATAGCAGCAATGTACACCTCCTGGATTATTTTCTCTGGTTCCTGGAGGGCGCAAGATGGGAGGGCTTGGGCGTTATATTAGCGGGTGATTTGAAATTGTCACTTATGTGAAGGCCCCCGTATTTTGCCCTACAAGCCCCACCACTGCTTTCCCCAAAGGGCTTGTGTTTTGATCGCAGTCCATAGGGACTCAGCAAATATGACCTCGTTTTAACCCTAGAAAAAACTGTTTATTCTACAGGGGGGGGGGGAGGGGGTGAGCTGGCCCCGGCATTTATAGGCATAGGGTGCGCTTCTGATTTTATTTTCGCCCCACCCCTTATTTTTAATCACATTTTGGAGGTTACCATAGAGTGTAGCCCTCATAGTGACCATAATCCTAGCTGAATCGTGTTTAACTGGCACATGAAGATTAAACAGAGGAGTGGAGGGCATAGTGGATCCCTTGAACCTATTAGTTAGGGTAGGCGTGTACGTTGGTCGCATTTCCCCCTGATCATCTCTACCGTGCCATTCTTACTAAATGAACGCAAGAGCTTGCCATTTGTTCTAGTATAGCAGCCTGTCATAGAAAGAAGTCAAGATGAGTATTATGGGTCTGTCTAGAAGCAAAGCCCTAGGCCTTGATGGGATCCTGCCTGATTTATATCAGAGTGATGTGGATACCTGGGTGCCGGTCTTGACTAATGTTCCGACCACAGCTGTGAAGGTAGGCCCCCCCTTCTCCACGGTCCGCTGCTGTCACAATCCCAATCTTTAAAAAAGGGGCTAGTGATAGTCCCTCAGGGTAAAGACCAATCTCCCTTCTCGATTCTATCATCAAGGCTTTAGGGGGAGTCCTACTAGATAGAATTAAACATTGGTCTGAAGAGTTTAGCATACTGTCTAACGCCCCATATGGTTTTTGACCAGGAAGATCTACAGCAGATCAATGCCTACATCTTTATTCCATTTTGAATAAATATAAAGTGGCCCATAACAGTTCTATCCAGTTAGCTTTTATGGATTTAACATTGGCTTACGACTGGGTTAACCCCGACAAATTGTGAAGAATTATCTTGTATATGGGAGTTGACCAGAACATAATATTTTCCTTGAGGGATCTTCATGCAAATTCTGAGGCTACAGTTAGATACTACTCCGGCTCCTGTTGTACACAGAGTTTTAAAACCATGCGGGGTGTCTGGCAAAGGTGCATTTTGGACCCTTTTTATTTACTTTGTATATAAATAGACTTGGGCAGGTTTTAGTGGATGAGGGAGTAGATTACGCGCAGGTTAAGGGCTGGTCCCTGTAGACAACACTGTTTTAATGGCCAAAACGGCCAAGTGTCTGCAAGCACTTATTAACACGTTTGTCTGGTTTATGGAGGAGCTGGACCTTAGTACTAATATTAGCAATTCGCACATTATGGTAGTTGGCCCTAGAAATACAAAAACTTTAACTCATAAGATAGGGCCCTGTGCTCTTACGCAGGTCAAAGCTTTTCCATGCCTAGGAGTTCTATTTGACGTTAGCTTACATTGGGTGACCTTGCTTTCTGATAAGATGTGTTCTGCCAATAGGTCTAATGCTGTGCTTTGGAAATCTGCATCCAGACTGAGGAGGCCAGTTAGTGCCCTGCTACAAATGTATCGAGCTAAAACTATTTCTGAAATGACGTATGGGAGTGAGATTTGGATGTATATCAGGAACAACACCCTTGGAAAATAAGTTTTTATGACAGAGGCTCTGTTTCCCTCAAAGTAACCCATCCTACATAGTGCATGAAGAGCCGTGGTCTAGCTACGTTGGTGAAACTATTGCCATCCGCCCTCTTTTATGCTGGATTGACCTGTGGACCAAAGGAGTACAATTGAATAGGGAGATAGTACAAGATTAGCTATATCGTGATTTTGCCTTGCGAATCTCCTGGATCAAGTATATCTATAAAGAGTTCCACACCCTGTGGAGGGGGAATCTTTTTACTTGTCCTAACAGAATTGTAAAAGCTGAAAATGGTTGGTTGAAAGATAACTTTGTAAGAAGTCAAATTTTAGCTAGGGAAACAGAAGCACTCCTGAAGGTTTGGGGGCACAAGTACTTATTGTTGAAAACCTGTCAATTTACAGAGCCCGACCTTATGGTGGTAACTTCCTACCATGCTCGGTTCTTGCTAACCAGATTTAGATTAAGTTTGCTACCTCAGCTTTTAGCGTTTCCTCTGCGTTGGCATGAAACTTCATCCCTGGCACCCTGCGGCTGTGACCAATGATCTCCGCAGGACACCATGCACTTTGTTCTTTTCTGTATATATTTTGAAGTTCTGAGAAAGGCATACTTAATTCCCTTTTTTTGCAAATGTTGTCAGAAGATATTATCTTCCATGTTGCTAGTTTTGTAAAAGCTGCAATGCTTGTGAGGGATTCAAAGAGGGACTGGTCTAGTTTTATTGTACTGTTTGAATTGCTGGTCATTTTAATATATTTTTATTTATTTTAGCTATTGTATGATCTATTTATTTTTTACTTTGTTGTGATGCTGCTTTTATGGTTGTTATTTTACTACTGAATAAACTTATTTTGAATTGAATTGAATTAGTGCCACATTTACAAAGAAATTATAGCTTCAACCACAAGGTGGGATAGTCTGCATCTAACTAATATTGACTTTTATAGATGAATAATCACCCAGCGTGATGTGTAATAAGGTAATTAAGTACAAAATAAGACCCAGTTATAGAGATGGAAAAACAAAGCAAATATGTTTGCAACCAATGCAGTCTGTGGTATATTACACCTATAACTAAATGTCTGGCTTATATTTTTTATCTTGGACACGTTGAGTGTATTTGGCTAAAGTAATATTTGCTGCTGCTCTTTGTTGAAATCGCCTCAGGAGCCAAATTAGCAGATTGATAACAGTCAAGTGTTACAGGCATCAATCCTTAACAATTTAAGAATATATTTACCATTTGCTCCTTAACATTTGTGAGGGGCATTACAGGCAGTGTTTTCAGGTAGAAGATGATTATTGCTGATGTTTGCTTTGGGGCACATATTCAATTTGCCTATTGTAACAGATGTTTAATTTAGTTGCCCAACTAATTTTGCTGTGGTTTAATCAATATAGTACTAAAACCTTATATTTATGTCTAGTAACGAGTGTGTTTAACATTACTACAAAGTCAGCATCCGATCAAATGTATATCTGGTAAAGGCAGCCTGAAAGTTACGGGTACTTAATGGCTAGTAAGCAGGGGCCAGATGTTCAAAGTCCTTGCATTGCCATTGCATCACGCAAGTTTGTGCAAGGGCTTCAGTGAAATTCACTAAGCCTCACATAGCCACCTTACATGGCCCTGCGTGGCTTAGTAAATCTATTGATGCCGAGATCCCCTTGTCAAACTTTTTTAGGCCTAAGGGCACCCTTCTGACAAAAATTTCTAGAACCTGGTACTCCTCATCATCAACAACTTTCGACAACCATAAACACCCCCAATTACAACAGCAAATCATTTTTATGGTGGGGAAATATTATTAAACAGTGTTTAGCAAACCAAAGGTCAGCGAGCGTAGGGGTGTAGTCAAAGGTGTAGCTAAAAACAAAGGGCCTCATTTATGAGGAATCGGTGTAGGGCAGTGTCACAAGTCTTCTTGCTGCACTGCACTATGCCAATGTGAAAGGGAAGGAATGCACTGTATTTATGAAATACGGTGCATTCCTGTCCTTTTCTCTTGCGTTGGCACACAAATTGCTGCCTAGCACCAACATAGGTAGGATTGTTTTTGTACAGGAAGCAGCACCTTCCTTCACAAAAACAATCCCGAGAGGCATTATCCTCTTTCTATGTGAGCTGCAGAATGCAGCACACATGGAAATAGGAAAAAACGAGGACCTCGTTACGCCTCCACTGGGGAGGCATCCGTTTTTGGAGCTGCCCCAGGTTTACATGATTTTTCAGTGTGTTAAGCATTTTCACATAACAAACAGTAATACAGTGAAAACACTACAAAAGGACACCACACCAGTTCAGAAAAATATCCACTATTTTTATATATCCAGAACAAGACCAAAACGACAAAAATCTTACATACAATACTTTAAAAATATGCACATTGGAAGAATACTTTAAAATCACAGTTCGGTAGCTCCATCCGGTGCTAGCGCGGTGCTGTAAACAACAGAATCCAACAGTTTCTTCTGTCCGCGTCTGTCAGGGATGTCGACAGACTCATGAACAGTACCTTTTGTGTTGGGCCAACACGTTGGTGTGGGCCGATCTTGGTAATCGTCGCGGTATGAATGCAAAATGTAGTGATGCATTGTGCAGTGCCCTCAAGTCGTGGTGCAGGCAGCGGATCGGTGATGGTCGTCCAGTTGCAGTGCTGACAGATCACGGTGCAGGCGACAGAGCCGGTTGCGGGAAGTTGGCGTAGGTCGGTCCGGACTGCAGTGTGGGGCAGGGCGGTGCGTCATGAGACTTATGAGCGGTGCCCCCACGATGAGGTCACGGAAGTCGCGGTCAGCATGCAGCGACAGCATCGGTGAGACCAGGGTGACGAAGTGAAGCGAGGCGGTGCGAATTGCGGTGCCCACAGGTCACAGTGCAAGCAGCCGCTTGGTGGCGGTGGCAGCAGCAGCAGTCATCGTCGTCGGTGAGCCCAGGGTTGCAGTGCGAGATGCAGCAGTGCCTTCTGCAGTGCCTTCAGGACATGGAGCCAGTGACAAAGTCGGTTGCTTTTCCCGTCTATGTGGCACTGAAACAATGGTTCCAGAAGTGGTACCCAGAGGCTGGTGAAGTCTTTGCAGTCCCTGAGACTTCAGAATAGGAGGCAAGCTCTCCTTCAAGCCCTTGGAGATACTCAGTACAAGTAAAGAAAGTTCAGTCCAGTCCTTTCACTGCCCGAGGCTGAAGCACCAACTGCAGACCAACCCAACAAAACAACAACACAGCAAAGGGGCAGTACTCTTCCTGGCAGCTCTTCCAGCTCTTCTTCTTGGCAGATTCCTTGATTCCAGCGAGTTCTAAAGTTCTGGGTTCTGGGCCCCAGTATTTATACTCAAAATTCCTTTGTTCTCTCAGGCAGAGAGTGTCTGTGCTTAGTCCAAACCAGTTTGGTCCTCTCTGGCCCAGCTTCCCAGCAGGAGATGGAGACAGCATTGTTCAAGGCAGACAGGGCATATTCAGGTGCAAGGGAAATCTCCATCTACCACTCTAAATGCAGACCAGGCCTATTCAGGTACTAGTGAAAACTCCTCCCGCTACTCTGAATGCAGCCTAGGTCTATTCAGCCCAGCCCTGACTCATTCAGGAAAGGCAGGCCACACATCAACCCCCTCAACCCCAGTGGCTGTCTGAGAGAATGCACATCCCCAGCCCCTGTCACTCCAAAGCCAGACAGTCAATACACAAACCAGCAGAGGCACACAGAATGGCTAAGCAAGAAAATACCTACTTTCTAAAATTGGTATTTTCAAACACACATCATAGAAATTCATAGAGTCCATAGAGTCCATTTCCCTATCTTGTCCCAATGGGAAGTTATGCTTATAAGACGTTATAAGTAAAACTCCCATTGTATCCTATGGGCCTTTCCATAGTGAAAAACGAAATGCACTGTAATTCAGTACCAGGACATGCCACACACACCAGTACATGTCCTATCATTAACATACACAGCACCCTGCCCACAGGGGTACCTTGGGACTATCTTAGGGGTGACTTATATGTAAGAAAAGGGAAGATTAGGGCCTGGCAAGTGGGCGCACTTGCCAGGTCGACATGGCAGTTACAAACTGACGCAGACTCTGCAGTGGCATGGCAGTTCTAAGATACCTTTACAGGGCTACTTCTGTGGGTGGCACAATCAGTGCTGCAGGCCCACACTGAACAGCAGTGAGAAAGTGTGCAGAGACACTAAACCAGCAAAAACAGAGTCAAAACCGGGATGTCAGAAAGCAAAAAGACAGGGGAAATACGACAAAAGATGCCAGGTCTCACACTCTACGAAAAGCCTGACTGCTCTGTGGCAAGCTACCAGAGGGTTGACAGAGTTTCAGTCCTAGTTCAAAAGTGCTCCTCCAATGTGGGGTCAGAGCCCCTGTATGTATACTCAAAATGTCTTTGATGTAGAGGTGACTTAAAAAGAAAAACCTTAGAAGTGAACAAAACCTCCTTTTAACCCCAGGCCTGGCTCCAGACATCAGTAGGGGGTAAATGAGCCCTTTGTGTGAGGGCAGGACACAGCCTGTACAATGTAAGTGCACCCCACCTCCCTCTCTCCCAGCCCAGGAAGACTATCAGTATGCAGATGCCTCTCTTGTCACACCCAGCCTTTCCTGTGTTGTGGATGTCTGGAAAGTATGCACAAAGTGTAGCTGTCACTCTGCCCTAGACATCGATTGGAGTCTGGCTGTAAAAAAATAGAGTTATAAGTACAGCGAAATGCCCTCTTTTTAAAAGTGGTGTTTCTAAAATAGTAATAAAAAAATCCACCAACACCACTAAGCATGATTTTTCACTACCATTCTAAACATACCAAACATGCCTACGCTACTCCTTTCACATCAGAAATTACCACTTAAACACATATGAGGGAATTCCCAATGTTAGTCTATGAGAGGAGTAGGCCTTACCATAGTGAGAAACAAAATAGGCTGTTTGTCACTACCAGGACATGCCACACAATAAAGGCACATGTCATACCTTTTACTTACACAGCACCCTGTCCATAGGGCTACCTAGGGCCTACCTTAGGGGTGACCTATATGTAGTAAAGGGGAGTTTAGGACTTGGCAAATAGTTTTAAATGCCAAGTCAATGTGGCATTAAAATGCACACACAGGCCCTTCAATGGCAGGCCTGAGACAGGTTTGAAAGGCTACTTCTGTGTGTGGTGCAATCGGCACTGCAGGCCTACTAGTAGCATTTCATTTACAGTCCCTGAGTATATGGGATACCACTTTACAAGGGACTTACATGTAAATTAACTATGCCAAACAGGTGTAACCCAATCATATCATGTTTAAAGGAGAGAGCACATGAAATGTAGCACTGATTAGCAGTGGTAAAGTTCCCAGAGTCCTAAAGCCCCAAAAAAGGGGCAACAAAACAGGAGGAAGAAGGCAAAAAGTTTGGGGTTAACTCTGAAAAAAAGAGCCAGGTCCAACAGAGACCATACCTATATGTAGTTAGAGCTCATATCTATGTATGTTGAGAGGTCATACCTACATGTAGTGAGAGACCATACCTATATATAGTGAGAGATCATACTTACAGATATTGAGAGACGATACCCATATATAGTTATAGATCATACATATATATGGTGAGATATCATCCTTACATATAGTGAAAAAACATACCTATATATAATGAGAGATCTTACCTACTTTTAATGAGAGACCATACCTCTGAATAGTGAGAGATCTTACCTACATATACTATAACACCATATATACATATGTGTCTATCTATCTATCTATCTATAGATATATATTGGGAGATAATACCTACATGCAGTTCGAGGCCATACCTATATATATATTAATGATAAATCATACCTTCATATAGTGAGAAACTATACCTTTAAATAATGATAGATGAATCTTACATATAGTGAGTTTTTACATTCATATAGTGAGAGATTGTACCTATATATAATGAGACATCATACCCACATGTTGTTTTACTTTCTAAGATTCACAGCATATACTTGCACACCATCTCTTCATCTTCTTGTGAAATGTTCTCCTCAGAACGAATGCATATTGTACATTCCAGTTTCGATTTAGAGGAAGGGATAAATTACTCATTATTTTATGTTGAAAGTGAAGACTTAAGGGCCACATCCCAAAACATTCTTGACTGGAAATGATATGTGTCCTCGAGGTAAGTAATGAACTCAGGGGCAGCTCCTCCGTTATGGCGGAAGAGCATCACCCCCCCCCGCTGAAAGCCAGCAGAAGCAAAGGACAAAAATATAATGATAACGAAACAATTTTATTATCATTTTATTTTTTGTCCTGCAGGCTGCGAGACGAGGCAGGGGTGAGGCCATACGTACTAACACTGCAGCTGCAGCACCAGGGAGGAGAGGGGAATGATGGGCACTGCCAACTGCGCATGACGGTTTGGCCGGCCATCTGGGGCCAGCCAAACCATCATGCGCAATTAGACTTTCTCCTACTCGAGCTGTATTGTACAGCTGGGTGGAGAACCAACACAGGCTCCCAGTGTCTGTCTGAGCGCTGATCCGAGGCGCTCAGACTAATCCCAGGGCTGCTCACATGCTGGATGATAGCATTCCCAGCATGAGAGCAGCACTGGGATTGAGAGCTATGAGCCTGTGCAGTATGCACCAGCTCCTGGACAGAAGGCGAGGATCGGGAGCAAGGTGGCGGGGCTGTCGGAGCAGGTAATCCCACCACCCCACCACTTCCCAATCCGAGAGGCCACTACTGAACGAACAACTTGGTGCAAACAGCTTTTGGTACTGTATTATGGAAGCAAACTTGTTTAGATGGTAGTATTTGACAAGCAACCATATGCATGTTTGTTATATTGCATTTTGTTGTGCTGGTGAAGTCTTATGTTTTTTTGTGCTGTAGTGTTTTTGTGCTGCATTGTGTTATTGTTTAGTTGTACTGTGGTTGTAGTATTGCGTTCTTTATTGACTGTTTTGTTATTTGTTTGTTATGACGGTTTTTGTGTTGTTTTTTGCTTTGTGTTAAGTTATTGTGTTGTGTTGTGCTGAGTTCTGATGAGCTATATATTCATTTTAAAGATGTCAACAAATGATGCTACATTTCCACGCAAAAGCAGCACACCCCTTTAAAGTTCTAGTGACAAACAACCATTGACCACTGTCTAAGGTGATAAAATATCGCTGCTTATCTCTTACCTTATTTACCACACTAGTCATCCTAGTCCGTGGCAAAGACCTCTCTCACATTTTTACTTCTAAAGCTCACTTTATGTGATAAATAATGAGCTGCTATTTATTACACCTTTTATACAATGCAGCTCAACTAGGAGGGTGTCAACAGAACAACATGGGGATGCATAACAATCCATTACAGAGAATTAGCAAGAAAATAGGTGAACATGAAAGACTATGTAGTAAAAGGTAACAAGTCAAATTGTTTCTTCAGAAACCATGAAGGGATCCATGTCTGTGATTGATATGTTAGGACATTGGAGTGAGAATCAAAGTTGAGTAGTGAAAAAGAAAACAAAATTGAGGGGGTTAGGGATGTGGTCACAACAGATTTGAGGCTTATTGAGGGAAATGGCAGAAGAGGTGAAGAGGAAGGAGGCTAAAAAGAGAGCCAAAATACCATGGAGAAGGGCGAGAGACCTAAGTGTGGAAGGCTCGACACCTGGGGGCCGTGGAGGGGAAATGTGATACTTGAAACAATAGGCATGTTGATTCGGGTGTTGTATTTGTATTTTATTATCATTATTGATGATATTATGGTATGTTGATGTGAAAATATGTGATTTATCACACCTCAAGAGTCTTAAAAAGGAGAGAGAACAAAAGAGGAAAGGGGAAAAACAAAAAAAATAGATGCCAAAGTATGATTGATATTTGAATACATGTGTGCTGGTTTCTGTTTGGGCAAAAAACATTATATCTTATGTAATGAAATTATTCAGAAAGGTCAATACAAAAAAACCTCTGTGCTTGATGCACTGGCATTAACTTCACCACAACATTGTACTAGAAATTAATCTTGAATACATTCTTGAACTAATTACAAACATGGAATGGAATGTATATAAAGTTATAGGAAATTGTATAGTGCGAACTTACCCCCAAAAGAAGTGCATTGTGGAAAGGATGGAGGATGATACAGGTGATGCAGGCAGGACTGAGACATCACCATCTTAGGTCTAACATCAAGAAGGTTACATGTGGATGAGCTGCTGCTTGAAGAGGAGGGTCTTCAGTTACTTCGTAATATGCAGGAGTGAGGGAGGTTGCATATCACTTTGGGGATGGAATTTCATTCCCTGAACCCAGGGAACTAAGAGAAGAATTGGGGGTCATGTAGAGTTTTGCAGAGTAGGAGAACTGTAATAAATCAGTCATTCTCCCACTCTGCCAAACTCCAAGCTTTTCTACCTCATTTAGAGTTGGGGCACTGCTGATAAACCATCAGGGAGCCACCACCAGTGGTCAATCAAAGACCATGGCTAGTCCACCACTGGGCTTCCACCTTTCTTGCACTGGAGGTCAACTCTATTTAGTGCACTCCTACTGATGCATATTTGTTATGCCTGTGTCTATCTTGCCAATCATAGTGACATTCCAAGGCCGTGCGCAGCGTGGGGTGGCCGCAGGGTTGTGCGGTGGTGGTTGAATAAACATATGTTAATTAAGTATTACTTTACATTACAAGAACCCTAGAAAAGAGAAAAACAAGGGTTAAAGGGACATCATAGTTAGGAAATAGCATTAAAAACTGTCTCTCGCCATGCACTGCTAATTACCCCACATCTTACATCAGTCATGACAGTTTCTATAACATCATTGAAAATATCACTGCAACATTTGCAATAAAATTATTGATGATAAAACTGTGCATGGTGGGGGCACGAGTTATAGCTGCCTTAGGGCACGAGTTATAGCTCCTTGAGATAATTATAAATGCAACATTTCTATGGTTTTGGGCGTGTAACATCTGAACCTAACTATAACGTCCCTGTAACCTTAGGGTTTTTTAGCGAATTTCCAAGGTTTTTTAATTCTATTTTCTAAGTAAAACTTCCCTGTAACCTTTGGTTTTGTCAGTGAATATATATAATATATATATATATATATATATATATATATATATATATATATATATATATATATATATATATATATATATCCCAAACAAAGTCTCGCTTCAATCCTTGCCTCACACGACGGCGGGCCGTGGCGGGTTAGCGGGACCTCAAACATCCATATTTCATTATTGTATCCGAACAATGATCCATGGCACTCAATTGCTTCAAGCAGATTTTAATTCAGCAAATGCTCCACTCAACGCGTTTCGGGAACCAACGTCCCTTGTGAACAAGGGACGTTGGTTCCCGAAACGCGTTGAGTGGAGCATTTGCTGAATTAAAATCTGCTTGAAGCAATTGGGTGCCGTGGATCATTGTTCGGATACAATAATGAAATATGGATATATATATATATATATATATATATATATATATATATATATATATACACACACCGCACATGAAACAAAAAATATTAACAAATCAGTTGTAAAACATTAAATAAATTACCAAATTATAAAAGTATAAAACATTTAATATAAAAAAGACATTTACTAAAAATATTATAAAAATTACAAAAATAAATTATTTATTCACTGGATCTGCTCCTGTAGCTGTTGTTTGTTCCGAGGTATCGGATTGGTTCAGGTCCGCCTCTAAAGCCAAACTACACCAGGGCGGCTGCATCGCAGTTCGTGACTGCACGTAGGGTCAGGTACATTGTTACCGCGGCCCCTGCCCGGTTGACATTTGGACGGCAAGGTTAGAGCGTTATGGGGACCCCGAGGAAGCCTGTGGACCCTGGACTCACCCCTATCAACAACTGAAACCCTCCTTTTGCTTGATATTTCAGCGCTCATTGAGCACGGACTTCGCCTTTGGTACTTACCAGCAAGATGCATTCTGGGGGTTGCAGTCTTCAGACATCAGACTGCAGCTGTGAGCAATCTGCAAGGAGGAGCCAGCTGACTTCCCCACCCAGGGGGAGGATCTTAGCAGTACAAGAGGAGGGTGCCGGTGATTTCCAAGTGAGAAGGGCGTCTGATGAAGGCACACTACGCCGAAATGCATTATGCCCTGATGGTCCATTAAAGAGCTTCTTAAGGATTCCCCTGTGTGGCCTCTGCTTCTTCTGTCTGGAGGAGGTTTGTGTGTATATATATATATATATATATATGTGTGTGCATATATTATATATATATAATATATATATATATATATGAACAGATAATCTAAAATTAAGAAAATAAATAAATAATAATAACATATCTATCTAAGCAATATGAAGAAAAGTATTGGAGTCAGGGAATAATACATATACCATTCACAGTATGCTCCTTTTTTCAACATCGTTTTAATTTGAGACATCCCTTTAATAGAATGGTGTCTCGAATCCAAAGCAAACGTTCCTAGAAAGTACAATCGCAGAGAGGGCTTCTCCGGTTGTATCTGCAGAACATTTAGTGCAATTTGTTACACTTATTCAACTGTATTATTTTTCTTTTGGCAGTTTTGGCCCCGTGTTGCATGTTTATTGGCTCTTCCCAGAAATAGAAAATTATATTAGGTGGAGCTTGTGTGGGTAATCTCTTGTCCCACTTTGGAGTTCTATACACAATGCACCTTCATAGATAATGTCAAACGCCTCCCCTCTAAATTTAGAGAACTACAGGAATAAGCAGATGGCCTCCAGCCCAGTGATCGCTGACATTTACAGAGCACAAATACAATTTTAATGTAGCCCAGTTGGAAAAAAGCACCTAAAATTCAGGCAGCTTAATTTCTACAGAACTACAGCTGTAAATGAAAGTGATGCAATCAGTTTAAGAACCCATTATTGAGGTGAAATCTACTGTCTTCAGAGCATGTTTTGCTGAGTGGCCTTCTAAAGCAGGGTGGTGGGAGTGGCCTAAATCATTGCAGGACGTTTCAAAGTAAAACATCATGCAACACAGTAGCAAAAATAGTGAGCAATTTTTTGTATGCATTGATTTTTTGGAATACTTATTAGACTCATGTCCGGCCGGGGCTTATTTGAATATATTGTCTGGGTTGTTTGCAAATAAAGGACAAAGGAGGTCTTGGACACAGAGAATACCTTTTGAGGCTAACTTGATGTAGAGACATCAGCCACCCCTGGCAGCCTAGAAGGAAATCTACGCAGGGAGCTAAAGTGAAGATCCCAGAAATGAACAGTTTTTTACAGCAAGCTATGATCATTCTTCTGTGCCACCAGTGCAGGGGAAGGTGAGCAGATAGCATTACATTTAGTAAAATATGCTGTGCTGCGGAGCCACAAACATCCCATTAGAAAATGTACAGGAGTGTTCCATTGGAGTAGTATCAGGAGTGTGTGGGAATAGGAGGCACAGCTGCCCCTCTTTGTTTTATCAGAGCAGCAGCATGAGCCAGCTGCTTTGTGATGCTTTTATTCCAATTTGTTATCTTGGTAAGTTGCTGATTCATGTTGATCTCTGCAGGCTCCAATACTTCACTTATTCTACACCTGGAAGGACATTGCAGGGGCATATAATGGAACCTACATTTTAGTGCATGAACTTAACCACATTTCTACCCATAAATTAGGATTATAGTTACTCCTTGCATGATGATGGGTTATTGTTTTAGGATGTGAGTCCTTCCCAGGCAATAAGTCCAGAATATTGGTAGGTCCAAAACGCAAGCTCATTTGATTAACCTTGGCTCAACACCTTTCAGCAGACAGGCTTAACTTGGAGCGGAGGTTGGATACATCGAGTGGATCATCCTGATCAAACGTTTTACATTCTTACTTAGAGCCCGATTTTGATCTTGCCGGTCTTACCGCAGTCCCGCAGCCACTGTGGTCCCTAGTACTCTGCCACGTCGACGGTCTTTCGCCCGTCATATTTGGAAGCATGCAGGCTGCCTCGTCGTCCGCGTCAACAGAGTGTTTCCTGCCGTGGTCTCAACATACTACTGCGTCTCCAATGCTGGCGAATACCATGCCATTGCCGGCAGTGCAACAGGTTCCCGCCAAGCAGATTTAGATTACACAGTTGTGCTGACAGTCTTTTAGCAGCGGTTCCCAGTGGAGTGAGTCCGTCACAGTACACGCTCAACAATGCACCATCACTGTGGCCATTGGATGTACACTAGTAGAACACACCTGATGTCCATTGGCCAAACGGAAACACCTGCATACCACACTTTAAAACACACTCCATTTCAGACCATGACCCTTTGCTATTCCACTGCACCATGACACTTGCCAGCAGAGCTTTTACCAGTTAGTCAGTTTTTTTTTTTTTTTTTTCCCTGTTACTTGTCTCTTCATCTTTTCCCATTTTACACTTTGTGGTCAATTTTTAAATTGATATTATTTCATTGCACAATGCCAGGCCACAAAAATTCTCATTTTACTGAGGGCGAGTTGTCAGTCATGGTGGATGAAATCATAAGAATAGAGTCACAATTGTTTGGAGCCCATGTCCAAAATACGCCCCTATCGCGGAAAGGGCAAGTGTGGGCCAGAATAGTCAACAGAGGGAATGCTGTAGCTAACAACCTGTGCACACAGAAGGAAATTAGGAAGAGGTGAAACGATCTGTGGGGAAAGGTGCATTCCCTGGCCTCCAAGCATCACCTGGAGGCCAACAGGACTGGCAGTGGTTCTCCCAGGCCCCCCTTGCAACTCATGCCTTGGGAGGAGAAGGTCTTGCAGATCCGACATACTGATGGCTTGACAGGAATACCTGGTGGAGTGGAGTCTGGTAAGTTACACTTTACAAACTTTAACTAAACCTCAATGTCATGTTTGCTTTGAAGTTAGCTGTTAATGTGTTCTGCAAATATTTTCGTAACATAAAAACCTTAAATTATCAGTTTTAGATAATTGAGATTGTTTGTGGGAATGTATTGTGTTGCATCTAAGGTTACAGGAGTAAATCTCCATTACATGTCACATGATGGTATGGTGCCTGTAAGTGTTATAACACCGAATATCCTATTACCCATATGTGTGTCACATTGTAAGTGTCTGGCCCACTTCCACTGCATATTTTCCACAGGTATGTTCCACTAACCATTTTGCAAGTGTTGGGAAATCTTCTTTGAAATGACTACAACTACTATGATGCCCTGTTTCTGTTTTCTCGAAAGAATATTGTTATGTCATATTGCTCATTCTTTCTTGTTTAACAGATTTCAACAAATAGTAAAGTGTCATGTAGTGACAAATCCCTATTTAATGCTCTCTTCTGAAAATGGTTTGTGTTGTTTTCTGCATGTTTCCCTGTTGTCCTCAACCAATTGAATTGATATCATGAGTTTCACAAATAAAACTGTGTTGACACAAAAATTATACTGTATGTAAATTACTATGCTGAATATAAGAGTTATTTGCAAAAAATGACTCTGCACTGTTCACATGATGACTAATGCCAAACATCCATCCAACGTGTGGAAATGTCTGTTATGAAGTCAGCTAGGCCTTGGAATTTTCTATTACACATTTCACATCTCCACTGTGGTGGGCTGAATGCTTGGGAGATGTTAGGTATACCTCCTAATCACTTCATGAAAATTTCAGGACATCTTATCACCTGCTTATTTGAAGTTGTACTGTTTGAAATTGGTAAAAGTAAGGGTAATAAGTACAATAAAACTGAAAACTACCATCACAATAATCTCTACCTATTTTGTCTTCTAGGTATCTACATTGTTTGTCTCAAAAGATTTGAATGTATAATACACACTTTTACTAAACAAAAAGGTTCTCAATAGGTCCAGCTTGCAGAGCATGTGGCCACAAATCTGCCACTGAAGAGACCTCCACTCCAGCCCAGGATCAAGTTGTCAGTGAGGATAACACTCCTGGTAATCTGGGGGATGATGAGGAGCCTGGTCCATCTGGTCACCATGGGCAGACAGCTCCAGTGACACTCACTGCGCCCACACCAACACCTTCTACCCCAGCTGTAACACCTCAGCAAACTGAAGACTCCACTTCCTGTGTTCCTACCACTGTGACACCCGTTGTGTGCCCCCAGTCCTAGATGATGATGAGGCCACAGAACCACCAGCTCATCCAGGAACCAGTCGGATGGGACACACTGGGCCAAGGGCACAGGATAGTAGGGTTAGGGGTAGTGGGTGGGAGTTTGTGGGCCAGTATAGGGAGGCCATTGGATACCCGTCACCCAGACCACCATCAACCAAGTCTTAGGAGCCTACCATCATTCCCAAGACATGATGGGTGAGGTATTCACTGAGCTTCAGGAGATGAAGCAGTTGCAACAGCAGCACAATCATCAGACAGAGGCTCACAAATCAAGCATGGGCTCCCTGACTGGGGTGCTGCTGGATGTTTACACCCATATGTGCAGGGCTTTCTCAGCACCGTGTAGCCCCTTCCTGTGGTCCTGCAACAACTGTCCTATCTACATCTGCCACAGCCACAGGAAGGGAGGCCCTGCCACCGAAAGAACCACCTGCAGCCACCCCAGGCCCTGCAACTGTGGATCCCCCTCCACTCGCAGGAGGTGGCATCCACCCAGATTACCAGGAGAGGAGGATGACAAGACCTCTGCCACCACCAGCAAGAAACCCCAACCCTAATTTCCTACAGTGTGTGCCTAACATTCACTCTGTGGACTATTTCTGGACACATTTACCTTTCTGATGCCAGTAATGTTTTGGACATAGCACTTCAAACAATTTTGGCTCTCCAACTATGGTTTCTTTCCCCTTGACTTGAGGGAAGAGGTGTGGCGCAGCGGCCAGGGCGACTGACTCCGGAACCCTGTACTCACGGTTCAATCCCCGGTGCCGGCGGCAGATCAGCCCAGCATCATGTGACTCTGGGCAATAGCTCGCTTAATCTTCCCGACGGCCCCCAGCGCTGGGACACCTCTCCTCATCCTCTCAGATGAATTGTATGCTCTATCACGCAGCATACTACCTAATGTATCCTCACTGTAGTGTGTAAATTGTTGCCAGTTTTTAAAACATGCAAATGTGGGAATTCATGGTGTGTTCAAATCTTTCATCTTGGCTACTCCAACACATGATGTTTGTTAAACAGTTTTGTTCAGGAAAATCATTTGTTGTGGTGTCAGGCATGCTTTAAACAAAGCCTCGGTTCCCTGAACCTACCAGTCTTTTGTCACCCAAACACATTTTTTACATCTATAGTGCCTCTTCAATAGTCTAAACCTTGTACAGACAGCTGTCAAAGAAAAAGGCAGAATATATCAGCTTGGTGTCAGTTAGCATATTTTTCTTTGCAGGTGACGGTGCAAGCTTATAAAAATAGGGTGCTGGGTCCTATGTATTGTAACCAGAAAAATAATCAAACTTCTGTGCAAATGTTTCTGAACAACTCTGTGGTGATGTAGGGCAATGATCCCATTGAGTGTAATTGTAAATAGCACATGGAACACTTGCTTTATGCAGAAAATGATGGCTATAATGTTGAAAACAGAACATGTTGTCATAATTAGATGTACTATCATACAATTCATCAGAGAAAAACACAGTTGAATGTTCTAGATATTCTAGCAGTTCATGCACTGTATCAATGTCCCAATCATCAGAAACAGTACTAGGGGTAATGAGATCATTCAAAGAAATTTTGAACACGTGGAATTTGTAATAGTTCAGAGGGACCATACACATCATACAATATCCTGTCCCAAACAATCCTCTCAGGTACTGGAACAGCTGAAATGTTCACCAGAGAAAGGTCTCTTCATTCACAGTGTGATGATGCATGTGGTTTAAGTACCAAGTTCACCAGTTGTACTGCAGAGCTTTATGGAAGTTAATGTCCATTTAGAAGCAAGGAAAAGACTGTCACCAAACCAATCCATAGGACCAGGAAAAGTAACCCAAAGATGTAACCAAGGAGAAACAAAATATGTTCTTTTCAGCCAAAGATAGAAAACATGCACTTTTAACCAGAAAGGGAGAGGCGGCGATGCATTGGAAGAGAAGTCAGCAGAGTTGATGAAGTAGCCAGAGGCAGTCCGATCAATCTTTGGGAGCTCAGCAGGTGTTGTAGACCTGGGAGATGACTCGATTTGTGGCACATTGACATAGACCTTATTCTTGTCTTGATTCCGAATTGAAATCTGTGTTTCTGTACTATTTGACTGTACAATAGTTGTCGTAACAGGTAGAATAGATACTTCATTTTTATTGTCTCTCATTGGAGACAGGATGTTTCTTCAGTTCTTAAACCTTCCATCTGAACTTCCTGTACAGTAGCGAGAGGAGGCAGGTAGCTACCCATGAGTCCACGTGGCTTACTGTCGAGAATAAGCCACATAGTGTGGTTTGAACAGATCAATGGAGACAAATCTTTGGCTTTGTTACCGGCAGGGGACAGAAAAAGCTCGGTTCTGGTACCTTCAACAGCCAGGACAAGTACAGGCTTTATGTAGGATGGCCGAAACTCTTTTTCATCGGCAATTTTTTCCCTGACCAGATCCTCAACCCTCAGGACCCAGTCAGGCCTCGCCGGGACTACCTTCACTTCTCCAGTGGCAGGGCGTTTTACTTGGATGTTACTTTGTTTCGTCCTGGACAGTGGCGGCTTGCAGAGGGAGTGCTGCGGGGTGGTGGGGCGGGGGAGGGGATGGGTGGGGGGGTAGTGGAGTCAGACATACGATGGGCAGGAGTAAAGTAAGTAAATAAATAAATGAAACTATTTACCTTGCGCTCGCTGCATCGCCAACTCGGCGATGCAGCGAGCGCAAGGTAAATAGTTTTATTTATTTAGTGTGTCGCAAGGCTTTTGCCTTCACTTGACAGCTCATAAGGTGGGCAATTCACTTTTGTCAAGTGTTTCATAAGGTCATCTTTCATCAGATGTATGTCATCAACATAGGACAATGCCTGTTCATCAAAAATTTGTAGCAGTTCTGTTACTCTGGTTGAAAACAGCCCGGGCTATTCTTATACCCCTGGGGTAACAGACAGAAATGCTTTTGAGAACCTAGCGAACGTAAAGCAGTCAGATATCTGCTTCCAGGCTCTATATTTTGCCAGAAAGATTCATGCAAGATATTGTTCATTAGTGCGGCACTGTGTGCATTCTGTACTGCAAATATGCGAGTAGCTGTATTTAAGTGTCTGTAGTCTATTACTAGATGATATGAAGGGTCCGGTTTCATTACTGGAAACAAAGGATAATTCATAGATGAGGTCCAACTTGCTATTACACCTTGGTATTCAAGTTGTTTTAGGACTTCCCTAAATTCTTTTTTCGCTTCATGTTTAATTGGGTATGTCTTTGAGGTTGTGGGGTCGTCCTCAATGGGATCTCATGATGAGGGGAACCGTCATCCCACCCCACATGGTTGAAGTATAATGCAGGAGCTAGTGCAAATGCCCACTCCTTGGCGTATGAATGTTTTACTGATTCTGGAATGAGGTCGGAGAAAGCAGGTAAAATTACTGTTTCACCATTTGGGCATTCTATTACAAAATCAGGTGGGCAATCCTTTTCTGCCAAAAGAATATTGTAACCGTAAGTTAATTCCTCTCAAGATAGAAAATTGATGTATCTGGGTATGTCTCCCTCCAACTGGAGCTGTATTACGTATAAACGATGGGGAACACTCAACCAAGTATCAGATGTTTCCATCGTTAATTTCTTTAACTGTTAGGTTGGTGCCAGACTGATTCTGTGCCCCCCCTTGGGCAATGTTGTCCTGTAGTTCAGCTAGCTCACAGTGGCACCATGAGTACCCCTAAACCTAGACGGGTAGCAAATGGTTCTGGCAACCACTGAACATGATAACCCTGATCCCCTAGGAATCATGGTAATAGATATAGAACCCTTTTGCTCAGTCACTCGTGCTCTCGTACTCTCAGAGAAATATACACGGAATACACAGTGAGATTGTTCAATGTTTATTAAACCAACGTGATTCTTGTATAAAAACTATGTGCTACAATGATCAAAAGACAGAAGAAAATAATAGTTATTAGAAGTGTTAAGACAGTGAACAGAATAAAAAGTTCTACTATCATGCTAAGGCAGTGTATATATGCAGGCATATAACACAATATAGAAATCTGATGTACTCCTACTGTGCAGTCCCTGACCTAAGTGCTTAGAGCATGTATTTGTATGTTCTGCCAAGAATCCCCATACTGAATGATCCAACCCCGGTTACCTGAAGGGAAAGAATGTAAGTCCCCATCATGGTCACAAGCTGGACACCCTTTGCAGAGATATCAGCAAGCTGCTCGGCCGAAGCTTCAGCATGTAGAGACCTCACCAATGACAGAAAAGCGCTCCTCAAACTAAAACCCGGAAATGCAGGTTTATTTATAATGAAAAGCATCCTTGTGAGTCCTTAGGCAAGCCAGCATGCTTGTGGTCTATAGATAGCCGTGTCGCCCTGTGGATGAAAAATAGAACAACATTTACACAATGTGTGTCGAGGCCTTGTATATGGTGTTCAAGGAGTTGTGATAATGGTCTCGCACAGTGGAATCTGTAACTGAGGCAGTTTCAGGGAAACTAATCAAGCATTGTCACACATGCAAATGTGTGTAAAAGGTTACTGTGTGAAAGGGAAAGGCAATGTAAGAAATGTGTGCGAGGTGGAAAATTGACAGCGTTCCTTCATAAGCCTAACTAAGTCACATGACAACATCAATAACAACAATAGAGAAAAAACATGGCAGCACTACATTTCTAGACAAAGGAACAGTCCAAGCCACTGTTCCAGTATCCGATGGAATGTCACAACCAAGTTTCAGTGGTGTGCCACAGCAATATGTCCTACAATGATGAGACACATCAACACCTACATGCACTTTACACACAATGAGGACTTTGCCAACGTGAAGGGAGATTAGCATGATTTGGCTCCACTACCATGGGTGGTTTGCGCAAATAATGGCACACATATTGCTTTAGTGCTGATACACGATAGAGAACAAGTCCAATGTAATCTTAAAATCTTCCATTCAATCTCAGTGCAAGTTGCCTTGGTATAAGATTTGTACAACCAAAGTCTGTGTCTGTCTTTCCCAGGATCAACCCAGGTTCCGTTTGTACTTGGAAACAACACCATATACCTGCACATGTCACAACTCTGAAATGTCCAAATGAAGATGACATGGCGAAGGAATCTAAAACAGATCAAAACGAAAAGATTACCAATCACACAAAACATAATAGACACATTACAAAGTCAACTTTTGGAGGACACAGTTTCACAAAACAATCAGCGATAAACAATGCAACTGAACACAGTAGTGAATGTGTCCACAGTGTATTGAAAGGATCCTGTTGCCACAAAATGAAGTACTGCCATGAGTTTGATAATTGGTGTAATAGAAGTGGGATTTCTGTTGTGAGGCTGAAGATCTGGTTCCAGTTGATGACATAAATCCAGTATAGTTTGCTTATTCAATCTATACTTCTTAATTATATACCTTTATTCCATGGTGGCAAGGTCTGGAAATGGGCAGTACACCTAAGTCTGTCGCCTCCTCACTCTTCCAGGGTTCATATGTCTGCATTGGAAAATACATTTGAACATTTGACACTTTTTCCACAGCAACATATTTGGTAATTACCACTACAGTCATGTACTTCTACAAAATATATATGGTTTAACTATATATTTTAATCGAACATTTGATTTTTGGCCTTTATTTTTAACAAATTACATGTATAGCCTAATATAAAATTTACATTTACAAAAACTGTAAATAATACATTTCCAATGTATTATTTGCACAATATTTGTTTTATATTTTCCTCTAAAAATACAGCCAAGGGAGGTGTAAACAACACCGCGCTAATGTCACTTTCCAGCACTGTCACATACTACATATAAATGTTTATTCTTAAAAGAATGTGTGTCTTTCAAAGTTTGAATATGTAAACAAACTAGCCTCCATTTTGAGTGGTCGTGATGCACTTAACAGTCACAAACACACTATTTTAAACTTCTAAAATGGTGGGTGCCTGACCTCGCAGATAGGGCATTTGGAATCAGACTGCTGTGGCGGCAGAAGTTCACCACGTAGTGGGCTGTAAACTCCCTGATGGACACAGCCATAGGCTAACGTTGGTGAAGGTAACGTACGAAGGCCAATGGCTGTGTCCGACTATGCTGACAATTGCATACTTTGTGTACATGTACACGACGGCTGGCAAAAATCTTGCTTGCCTCCTAACAATGCTGCCATCAAAACCTCCTCCACTTTTGCTGATGTTTCTCGCCTCTGGTAGCAACACTGCAAGGTCGAGTAAGTGAGAGGGCCACTGCCTTCTCGCCAGAGAAGCTGGATTTGCTTGCACAGCAGGTCCTCTCCCTGTATGGCCAGCTCTATGGCTCACCAGAGGAACAGGTACATGTCTGAAATATTTATAGGAATCTGTCCAACTGTTTTTTTCCATTGACATAGGCTACAATGTCCCTTTGAGGTTCTGATTGAACTGTAGTTAGTGATGTGAACTGTCATATATGTTGTTCCTTACAGAGGACAATTATGTTGAAAATTTCTAAGCACTTCACAATGTTAACAAACAAAAACATTAGTATGTGTTGTGTGTTTAAAGCCGCTGATTGTAATTGGTGTGTATGGAGGAATGTACATGTTTCAATCACATATGCTACGTTGAAAACTAACATCATGGAAATTAGGAAACACATGATATACTCTTTACAGCTGTGCATAAAAATGTGTTCTGCACAAACAAAATGGAAATGATGTTAGCTATGTGTATAGTCCCACAGACCACTCAGCCTATATCATGGCTCTCCAAACAGTTGTATGGGAGCTAATAGTAGCTCCTTGACCCCTTTAGAGTAACATACAACCATGAGATCATTTATTAGATGGACACAAGGTAATTTCTGCATGTAAAAGTTAAGGGAAGGCTGTGTTCATGTGACATCAGGATCATCAGGCAATAGATAACAGGGCCTTGCAATGAGCAGTGCTCAGTCAGGGTAATGGGCCAGGCTGGGGCTGAGTCACAGTGACAAATAACTGCAGCAATGAGGTACATCTGTCATAAACATATATCCTTGCCAGGTCAAAATGTGAGTTGTGCGTACAAATATGGCCCTGAATGCTTTTAAATGGATGACAGTTGAAAGGGAGACTTACCTAACTTATTGACCTAACACTTCATTTCATTTTTCGCCCATTTCAAAGTGAGTCATTTTCAAAATGCAGGCCTCTTACTCACAGTGGCCACTATTCACTGTGCCATAAGTTTATATATGTTAAGCCTTCAGTAGTTCACAATCTTTTGCACTGATCAGAAGAAAATCCCATCACTGAGTATGTAGGAGCCTCCTGGGCTATATGATGTCACAGGACTGGATTGGTGAGCTCAAGCAATGACATGGGATGAGGGTAGGAAAAAGGTAAGTACAAAAATGTGTATTAAGATATTGGTTTTGGTCAGCATGTGACAATGCACATGTTGTATACTAACGTATGAGTTATGCTAGTGATAAATGTAGAAAAGATTGTTACATCAATATAGACAAACAAAAAGTCACCAAACCATTTATTTTTTCTTTCATTTCTTGTGTCCATGCAGGTCAACGCATATGAGAAGGGGGACATATGGAAGGCCATCATACTGAAGGTGAGGACCCTAGGGTTCAACAAGCGGCACAGTGTCCATTCCCGCAAGAGATAGGTGGACCTTCTTCACTGGACTCTAAAGTGAGCTGAAGTCCAGCTCGGGCAGTCCTCCCAATGTGTGAGGCACGCATGCTGCACGCTGACCCCCAATGGCCCGCATTTTTGCAGTGGCCTATCCGGAGCTTGATGGTCAGTTGAGGGCCCAACAGCAGCAACAAGGGGGTAAGTTCTTATCAGAGTTTTACATGTTACATGACTTGTTTTTTGTTACAGCCACGATATTTCCCATCAACATTAAGGGTGACCCATGTCCAACTCACAAGACTAGTTCCTGAGGGTGTAACTTTTGCACAATGTGCATGAAGATGTGTTTTGTCTATTAATTTGTTGGAAAGGATCACACCTGATTCCTGTTCACAACTAACTGACTGTTCTGAGAAGATACATGGCTGTCTAGACCCCACATATACATCATGTTGTTTGATGTCATGAGGGACAGTTGAACCAAACAAGCCAATAGTGTTTATTGTGTCAGGTGTGATGCAACTTCACTTATGTGGATGATGTTATGGTAGCCCTATTACATGTGACATAGCTTACTAGGCACTTATGATGCAGTGGATGTACCAAACGTCACATTGGTAAGTTAGGATTCTACACAAAGAAGAGTTAGCATGTGATCCAAAATGACTAGTGACATCAGTATTAATGGTTAACTTTTAGAATCAAAACATATCCAAATGTTGTTTTGCATTAGAAATACTGTTTCATACATGTTAAAAGTGACAAATTAGCATGGTCTCACTCCTTCACAAATATGCGCGTGTAAGCCAGTCTTTTTTTTTAACAAATAATTGTGATAGGCATAAACGTTTTGCGGAAACACAGATAGGAATATGTACACATTGGTGAGAGAGTAACAGAGATTCTAATGCATTTCTCAATGTTCATTGACATGTCCAGATGATGAAGCAAAGAAGGAGATAAATGGCAAACTTAAAGGGATTTTGCAAGATGGGAGGTTCTATCACATATATGTAGGAGTATCCCATCAGGAAAACTCAAAATCAGGCCAAACTAATGACTCACTAGGCAACTGTTGAAATGCATCAGGGTGTAATATGTTGAATATTGTGATTTATTTGTGAGTGTTTGAAGCAAGTATTATATAGGAATCAGTGAATGTAAAAACTACTATGATGTTCTAAAAAAAATTAACTATAGTGAAAGCCAGAATACTTAGTGAAACAGTTTCACTAAGACACAACACACTTCAAATAAATATAGTTATGTAGAAGTGAAATGTGAAAATGATTTGCTCTGTACTGAAGTATATTAAAATGTTTCAAGGGCTATGTATTTACTTATGCTCTAGAAGTCATTTGTTAATCCCCCCAAATCTTTGTTTCTGACTGTCTTCAATAGTCGTGGTATCTACATAGTATGTGATACATTGCTAAGCTACCTCAGTACAGAATTCATGTACAATTTTTGAAAATTGAAATACACTTTTGTGACTTGGAGTAAGTGTTATCATTGTGAAATGCACAATCAAAGGCAACCTCCTTACAGTTTATGCTAACATTGGTGCAACATTGCAGTATTTGTTGAAAGACATTTATTCTTATTTTACTTTTAGAGACTGAACAGAATGCAGATTTTAGGGCCTAGTGAACACACTATACAAAGGGATTTTTTATTGATATCCTTTTTTGGTGACATCAGTTGACTGTTCTAAACTACAAAAGTCAACCATTCAGAGGTGTGAAACAGTTCCTGGAGATACATAAGGATGGATAAGAGACAAGATCATACATGATATAGGAGCTATCATAACTGTGACCAAATGTTTTCTGAAAATGTTGCGTATATGCATGAGCTCATGCTAATGTCGAAGCTAAGTTTAAGAGCCTTGAAGCAGGTGAAATCTGAAATGTTGCAAACAGTTTTGTGAGCGAAGGTCACGATCAGTTCTTCTTACACAGATTCAGTAAAACTAATGTATGTATCATTTCAGCATCATCTGGGGAAGGCAAAGGAGAAGGTGCCAACATCGGTGGGAAAGCAGCTGGCCACAGTGGTTCCAGTGCTGACACCAACACCGAGGGACCCAGTAGCATGGAGGGTGAGGGGAGTGCAATAGAGGCCACCAGTAACTCTACATCTTCTTCAGAGGCCTCCTCCAGCGAGCATTCCCTTGTGGTGATGGACCTTACTGTATCTGTTACACCTGCATCCTTATCCTCCACCCAGAGTACCATCTCCACCCTCCCTCCTACTCCCCCCAAGTTGGCCAAACCCATCCCACTAAAAGGGGTGGCGTCTCCTTTGCTCCAGGTACCTCACCCCCTTCCCTTGTCCCCCTCAGCTGCGCTGAGTGAGGAGGCTATTGTCCTCCTCAGGAATATCTCTGTAGGCAAGACTGCACTACTGAATATCATCCGGGGGCTTGGTTGCCAAGTGCAACAAACAGTTGCCTACCTGGAAGGCATTCACAGTGCTATGTCTGGTCTACAGAGGTCTTTTCAGGGTCTAGCCTCCTCACTGACCCAAGCTTCCCAACCATCCCATCCTTGTGCCCTACCTCCCGACCCATGGCCATCCAAATGATGTATTCCCAGGCCTGTCCCAAGCATACTCATACCTTTGCACGCACCCACTCACACAGACACAAGCAGCAAACGCACACACAAACACAACCAACACAGGTGTGCATCCAAACAGATAGACACTACCCCCACCCCAGCACAACCACAGACAGTGCACCCACAAGCACAGAGACATCGACCACCACCAGCACACACCCAGACATATCACCCACCACCACAGACACATCCACCACCATAAGTACAATGACAGGCACTGCACCCACCACCACAGACACATCCACCACCACCAGCACACCCCAAGACACTGCACCTACCACCACAGACACATCCACCACCACAATCACAGCCCCAGACACCACATCCACCACTACAGACACATCCACCACCATAAGCACCACCCCAGACACTGCACCCACCACCACAGACACATTTACCACCACAAGCACAGCCCCAGACACCGCACCCACCATCACAGCAACATCCACAACAACAAGCACACCCTCAGATATGGCTTCCACCACCACAGCCACATTCACCGTGACCACACTGAGCACCTCTGTGGCACACTCACCCACAAAACAGAAAAACTCACACTCACCCATACAACACACACCAACAATGTAAGACATACCCAAATGTTCACAACATACACCAGACCCACAGACACCTGCACTATCAATAGACATATGCACAACAGTCATTTCCACTCACTCTACTCCCAACCCCAACTCCCTCCCCACCATCCTACCCATTTTCACTGTGAGAGTCTTCTGCTTGCCCTTGTCCTGAGCCCTGTCACACCCACCCCTCACAAATGCCCACAACCCCTTCTACCCCTAACCCTTTCACATCTCAACCCACCCCTCAAAAGACAGGACCCACCCCTAAAAAAGGGAAACACATCCCAAAAGCAGGACCACCACTCCCAAAACCACAACCCCCTCCCAAACTCAAGACCACCCCAAGCCCCCGTACCAAACCCAGGACCACCCCTCCTAAAACCACATACCCCATCCCAAACCCAAGGGCACCCCTCCCAAACTCAAATACACCCCTCCCAGGTAACATCCTTGAGGTGCCTGCTCTGCCCACTAGATGCCCCTTCCTTGGAAGGTTCCACTGGCAGTGCAATTGGTGGCAAGCTAAGCGCCACTGCACACCAGTGCACAGGGCTTTGTGGAGCCAATTTGGACTGGCATTTGCCTTCTTTAAAACAAGTTGAAAAAGTGATTTCATTGTGAATAAATCACAATTTCTTCTATTCACCAGGTTTGTCCTGACATTAATTTTCTTTTGCAATTGTTTGATTCTTAGCAATCTTTCAGTGTAAAATGTGTAGTACATATTTTTCTTAAGAATGATGGCAGGAACTACTACATACTTTTTAAATGTCTATTATGTTAAGTGCTTACACTGGTTTACACGGTATACGATGGTCATTTGAATTTACGTGCAGCCATTCAACATAGTAGTGGACACTTGCACCAACTAATAGATGCTTAAACATTATTTTAGGATATTTTACTACAGGTGTGTTTAATTCACTTTGATTACTGATAATTTTATAGAGATATGCATTGCACCTTGTAATACTATATGCAAATTGAAATTGTATACAATACAGAACTTGCACTACACAAGGGAAAATGTAACATGGATAAATATATAAAGTGCTTCAAATTTGTGGCTACCATTGATTTCTAGGTGATCTCTGAGGTGAGGCTTAGAGCGTGTCTAGTGCTTTCTACATGAGGTTACATTGCATTTATCCCAATCATGTGTGATGCATATGTTTTTATTGTGACATATTTCAGACATGTGTGGTTATATAGGTCTGTTGCTTTAAATTTCTTAAACATCAACATTAGAGACATATACATTGCACATTGACATGCTATTGCTTGTGTGAGTAATTTAATAATGCATGAATCCTGACCATATGTGAACAGCCAAGTGAAAAAGGTAACAGGTAATGGAGAGGTTGCCTTCTGTTCCAGTGACGATGGTGTTGATTTGAATCGTGATCAGCAAGCAGCAAGTCAAGTCAAGTCAGAGGAATTTATTGAGCGCACATATCACCCAAGGGTCTCATGGCGCTAGCGTAAACTCCAAGGGACTGATGGTCAGATGTACGGTCATTATAGATGGTCAAATAGCCAGGTTTTTAATTCCCTGCGGAATGACTTATGGTCAGCGATGGATAGGAGATGTGATGGAAGTTTATTCCAGAAAGCAGGTGCAAGGAAAGAGAAAGATCTACCGCCATTCCTGGCGGTGCGGATTCTGCGAGGGGTAAGGAGACATTTGGTACTTGACCTAAGCGTCCTGCTTGGTTGATACCAGCTAAGTTTTTTGGCGAGGTAGCTTGGCCCATTACCGTACATGTTCTTGTGAACCAGACAGAGGATTTTGAAGCAGATTCGCTTCCTAATAGGGAGCCAATGAAGAGTTTTCAGACTGGACACTGATGGAGCTCTCGATGGGAGGTTTAGTACAAGTCTAGCAGCAGTATTTTGCAAAATGTGAAGCTTAGAATAGAGCTCTTCGTTTATGGAGGGCAACAGGGCATTTCCATAGTCGATACGACTTATGATTAGTCCTTGGACAAGTGGTTTCCTAGATTCAATAGGGATCCATTGAAAAAGTTTGCATAGATTACGCATAATGCCATAACAGATGCCGATTATGTGATTTATATGGCTTTTCATTGACAACTGATTGTCAATCATCACTTCGAGGTTCCTTTACCACGGGTTTGGGAGATGGACAGGGGCCCAGATTCTGAGGCCACCAGTCACTAGACCAGAATTTGTTCGCCTTACCAAAAAGAATGACCTCTGTCTCACTTCCATTGAGCTGTAGGTGGTTGGTACGCATCCAGTTGTCGATATGGGTCATGCAGTTTTTGAAACGGGTTCTTGTGTCAGTGGGATCAGGGCCTAGGGTGATCAATAACTGGGTGTCATCAGCATATGACACCACGTCAAAACCGTAGGACCTGATCACTTTGGCCAGGGGAGTCATGTACAGGGTGAAGAGCTTGGGACTTAAAATGGAGCCTTGTGGGACTCCTATTTTTACTGGCCGACTACAGGAGGCCAGGGTGCCCATTTGTACTGTGGTGGTTCGGTCAGTTAGATGATTTCTGAGCCAGTCCAAGGCCACACCCCTGACACCCATCTACCAGAGCCGTTGTTCTAGAATGCTATGGGAGATGGTGTCGAAGGCAGCTGACAGATCTAATAGGATGAGCATGGCTGACTGCCCGTTGTCCAAGGCAAGTCTAATGTTGTCTACAACCTCCACTAACGAGGTTTCAGTGCTGTGGGCAGCCCTGAACCCCGATTGTGAAGGATCCAACAGTCAATGACTCTCCAGGTGGGTGGTAAGCTGCTTGTTGACCAGGGACTCAAGTACCTTTCCAAAGCAAGGAAGCAGAGAAATTGGGCAGTAATTGCTAGGTACCTTGGGGTCAGCAGAAGTTTTTTTTAGAATTGGCTTAACCTGCGCTGCTTTCCATCTAACAGGGACTGATGCTTGCGCTAATGTCATATTAAATAAGTCTGTAAGGTTACTGATGAGCAAGGGGGCAATACATAGTTGAAAAGAAACGAGGTGAAACCGGGTCTACTGGAGAACCCGATTTGATCTTTACCAGGGCGGTTGAAACTTCATCTGGGGTAAGTGCAGTGAACTCCTGTAAAAGGGGGAAAGTGGGGTTGAGGTTGATGTCAGGGTTGTTATCGAGATTTTTGGTGTCATGGTGTGGAAAGGAACTATGAATTGTAATGATCTTTTCTTCAAAAAAGTTGACAGCGTGTCTACCCATTCTTGCGAAGATGGGTTACAGGGCTGACCGGGAAGAGGAGTAGTAAATTCCTTTAATATTTTATAAAGCTCCTTGTTGGAATTGGCAGCTTTGTTAATCCTGTTAATAAGGTACAATTTTTTGGCATGTCTGATATTATCTAAGTAGCCTCGATGGATATGTTTATACTTTTGTCGATCTTCACTAGTCTTAGTTTTTCTCCATTTACCCTCAGCATTCCTACTAGAAAGTTTTTCAATTTTCAGTGATTCTGTGAACCAGGGTGAGGCTCTAGGCTTGAGCTTGACCCTTGACAGAGGGGCCAAGATGTTCAAGGCCCGTGTGATTGCGTCCTCAAAGGCTGTTGCTGCATGGTCGATGTTCTCGCTGCAGGATAGAGACGGGGGTTAAAGTGGGCCGAAAAAGTCGCTGGAGTGACTTTCCACCAAGGCCTTCTCCATGTAGGTTCACTACTAAGGTATTTTTTGGTGGTGGCTATTGGTAGGGAGAATTTCAGCAGGTTATGGTCCAACCAAAGCAGAGGGAGAGGAGACTCAACTCTGACATTAACTGTGTTGGTGAACAGAAGATCAAGAGTATGACCTGCCGAGTGGGTAGGTCCCGCCACCATTTGAACTAATCCCACCCAATGTGTTCAAGTTAGTAATCAGTTGGCTTGTGTCAGGGTTTGAAAGCAATTCCGCATGATATTTAAAATATCCAATAAGGAGAAAGTTATCAGCAGCTAATACGTGTGGGGCAATTGTCTCGAGTAAGTGGTTTATAAAATTATTTTTCTGGCAGGGAGGTCTGTACACTAGGGCACCTCCCCAGGTTACCTTAGATTGTAATTCGATTCTGAAAATGCACAATTCAGACATTTCTGTGGTAAACGTCTCTAGTGTCATAACCACTAGTCCGGCCCTGGTGGCTATTGCAATACCTCCTCCTCTCCTAGCGTTTCTATCTAGTCTAGTTAGATGGTATTCTGGAGGAAACGATATTGCCACATCAGGGGAGGCATATTCATGGAGCCAAGTTTCGGTAATGAAACAAATATCTGGCTTTTCTGTATCAAGAAGACTCCATATTTCCAGTGCGTTTTGAAATTGAGCGGGCATTAAAATAAAGACCTTTTAGTTGATTTAGGCATCTCAGTGATGACAGTGTCTGTGACATTATTTAATTGAGGTGCAGGGAGTGAAACTGACTTATTGAGGTTGGTTTCAGTGTCTACTTTGGGAGTGGCAATATACACAGAGATACCTAGAAGGCCCTCGGGTATGGTGGCAGCGTGGGGTTTGTTTAATAGTTTAAGCTCTTGGCTTGAGTAGTGGAGTTTTGCCATGATCTGTACTAACAAGGCTGAAATACGTTTAATTGCAAAAAAAAGACGAGCAGCAGCAGAGGCAGAACGTATAGGATCGGGTCTATTGGCGGTACAGGAAGTGGGAAGGGGAGTGAAGGTGAGGTTCTGCCTTGTATGTGTTCCATTCTGCCTAACTCATGTGTGGAAGTTTCTCTGCCACAGTTGTGTCAGTTAGGAAGGCACATCTTGATTGGCCCGGAGGAGAAACTGGTGGTCCTCCCTCCGAAAGCTGCTTTTGCCTATCCCACTGTCAACACAGTCAGGATTTCTTGGCGGTGACGGTGGGACCGCGGTGGTCTTTTGTCTATGCAATAGCCAACATCTAAATGGGGCAGGCAGACTGCCAAGTTAGCAGGCAGGAAGACCGCTGAAAAAGTAACAGCTGGACCTGATCCGCCAAGATCTAAATCAGGCCCTTAGCCTTTTTTAATGGAAGTTGAAATCCTTCAGCGGGGCAAGGTTGAAGGCTGTACCCAATGAATACGTTTTGAAGTTGGGTAGCTGTTGGATAAGGTCTAGCTGAAGCCGTTGGCTTTGTCAGGGAAAGCCCAATGGGGGAAAATTGTGTGGCCGTCTAAGTCTTTAGCTACTTTTTGCATCTTTACCGGGGCAAGAACTCTACCTTTGGACTTACTTTCTTTTTGGAGCTTAAAATCTTCCAGTGGGGCAAGCTGGAAGCTGTATTGTTGGACTTGGCCCCTTTTGCAGGGTCATCCCTGAACTTTTTGCCTTCCTCCTGTATTTTTTCTGACCTGTTTTTGTTGGTTTTATTACTCTGGGCACTTTTTCACTGCTGATCAGTGCTAAAATGCATATGCTCTCTATTGCAAATTATTGTTATGGATTAGGGATTCCATGATTGGCTTATTTGGTTTACTTGTCAGACCCTAGTACAGTGCACCATGTGTGCCCAGGGCCTGTAAATCAAATGCTGCTGGTGGGCTTGCAGCACTGATTGTGCCACCCACAGAAGCAGCTTGTAAAATGTGACTCAGGCCTGCCATTGCAGAGCCTGTGTGCAGTCTGGAACTGCCATGTCGACTTGGCAAGTGCACACACTTGCCAGTCCCTAAACCTTCCCTTTTCTACATGTTAGTCACCCCTAAGGTAGGCCCAAGGGCAGGGTGCATTGTATGTAAAAGGTAGGACATGCCCTGATGTGTGTAGCATGTCCTGATAGTGAATTACAGCCAATTTCGTTTTTCACTATTGCAAGGCTATCTTTTCCCATAGGCCAGAATGGGCAGTTTGATTATAACATCTTATAATCCTAACTGACCCTAGGAACAAGATAGGAAAATAAAGTTTAGTATGCCTGAACTCAGAATGTTAAAATACATCTTTTAGTGTGGGTGATTTTTACATTCGGTGTTTGAAAATACCACTTTTAGAAAGTAGGTATTTTCTTGCCTAACCATCCAGCATGCCTCTGCTAGGTTTGTGTATTCACTGTCTGGTTTGTGAGTGACAGGGGGCTGGAGAGGGCCTTGGCTCCAGCAGTCTGATGGGTCAGGGCTGGGCTGAATAGGACCTGCATTGAATAGAGAGTAGGGGGAGGAGATTTCCTTTCACCAACCTGAGCCCTCATAGAATAGAGAGTAGGGGGCAGAGATTTCCTTTCACTGACCTGAGCCCTCATAGAATAGAAAATAGGGGGAGGAGATTTCCTTTCAGCTACCTGGGCCAGGTCTGCTCTCAAACAATGCTGTCTCCTCCTCCTGCCAGAAAGCTGCACCCAGGAGGACAGAACTGGTTTGGACTAGGTACAGACACTCTCTGCCTTCAGAGACAAATGATTTGTGTGTATAAAAAGGGGGACCCAGACCCCAGAACTTTAGATCACTTCTGGGAAATCAAGAAACCTTTGCCAAGGAGAAGAACCGGAGAAGCTGAAGGAAGAGTACTGCCCCTGTGCGGTTTGCTGTTTGGGGTTGGCCTGCAGTGGTTACTTTCTGCCAAGGAAAGGAGAAAAAGGACTTTGCTGTTTGCTTTGTCATCTTGAAGAAGAAGATCTCCAAGGGCTTGAACTGAGCTTGCCTCCTGTCTGAAGTCACAGGGACACAAAGACTTCACCACCAGCTTCGCTGAATTTCCTTGCTGGGAATTCTAACCTACAGAGAGGTGCCTCCAGCAGTTTAGGACCTCTAGAGATTGTTTGTCGCTGGGAGCTGAAAGCGCAACGCAACGAGGAGAAGCGTGTCGCCGCCGCAGCAGTTGCCGTCGCATCGCCGAAGAAGCGTGCCGCAGCTGTTCGCCGTTGCATCGCAGACGAAGCATGTCGCATCACTGGAGAAGCGTGTCGCAGGGCCAGTCGCGGCTCCAAAGATCATCGATTTCGCCGCACGGCCGTCGGGCTTGCACGCATTGCATCCACATTGTCGCATCGCATCCAAGACGCCATTTTGTCGCATCGCACCGGATCGTCGCATCGCGGCGCCATCTTGTCGCCTCGCACCGGATCACAGTAAGGAACCGTCGCATCACCTCCTCTCCGGTAAGGAACCGACGCATCACCTCCCCTGTGCTGCAGTAAGGAACCAACGCATCACCTCCCCCGAAGCAAGGAACCGATGCATCACCTTCCCTGTGACCCTTTTGTTTGTATTGCTTGACGCATCCAAGGTACTTTGAGAGTAAAGTGTCGCATTTACCATCTACATTGAACTAATCTATTTCTACCATTTTAAAGTCATATTTTTATTACAGTATTGTGGATTTTTGTCGTTTGGTCTTGTGTTAAGTCTAGTAAAGATTACTTATTTTTCTAAACTGGTGTGGTGTCCATTTGTAGTGTTTTAACTGTATTACTGTATGTGTTCACAAATGCTTTACACACTGCCTCTGAGATAAGCCTGTCTGCTCGTGCCAAGCTACCAAGGGGGTGAGCAGGGGTTATTTTAGGAGTGTATCCCCCTTACCCTGACTAGAAGCAAGGGTCCCTATTTGGACAAAGGTCCCTACCTCTGCCAACTAGAGACCCCCAGTTCTAACATTGGTGGCAGCGGTGGGATTCTGGACTTGCATTTGTGACTCTTTTACAGTGATTGGTGTACACTACTAGTGAGTGCAGACCATTACGCAACCACACACTATTTTTCCCTGTTTCCCTTTGGAATTTGGTTATTGGAACTCTGGTTAGTTGTTGCACCTGTTGGGCTTTGTCAAAATGGAAGTCAACTTTTGGAACCTGCACATCTACACGATAAGGGAACTGAAAGTATTTTGCAAGGAGAGGGGGCTACCTGTGAAGGGGAGATCCACAAGGCGGGATCTTGAGGCAGCCCTACATAGCTAAGAAGTGCTACGCTGGGAAGCAACACTAGCAGATGACTCTGAGGAGGAATCTGAGGGGGAGGATCCCCAGCCAGAATACCAAGAGGGCAGTGGCCCTGAGGAGGAAACATTTTGGGAAAGATTGGCTCGTGAAGAGAGGAATCGGATTCGTGCTCGTGACCGGAGGCTGAGGCAGCTAGACCGGGAGTGCGAGGATATAGAGCGAGCCTTAGCTGAAAAAGAAATGAATGAAGCTCAGGAAGTGAGCTTGGCTGAGTTGGAGGTGGAGTCCAGCTCAGATGGTGGCAGCAAAATTGAGTTATCTAGTGCTGAGGGAGCAGTGCACACACCCAGAGATGTGGCGCCTGACTTGAAGGAGGAGGTTAACATACACCAGGGGGTTCAAGGATATGAGGCAGCTCCAGTGGTGCGCAGTGTCCCTGAGGTAGATTCGGGAACTGGCACAGGGGTTCATAGTCCTAGTGGTGGGAGGGACACTCTACTGACTCTAGATGAGAGGTGCAGGGAGAGGGGTTCCCCCATGGTTGAAGTCCTGGTGTGTGAGTGTGAAGACCGCCCAGAAGAGTGTGGGTTGAGTGACAGAGACAGTCAGATACTGTCTTGCCAGTCTCAGGATAGTGGTGTGGGGTACGTGTGCGAGGCACTGGATGGTGAGGTGAAGGATAGTTTGGTTAACACCTGTGTGGGGCTGTGTGACTCAATTTGTGGAGAGCATATTTTAAGTCCCCGTTTTCCAGAGCTATGCCAACGCCTGGTGGAATGTGAGTTCTCTGACCCCAGGGAGCTCACACTGGAGGCAGACCTTTTGGTGGATTCCAGAGAGTCTGAAGAGGCATTGGGGAGTGACCCTAAGAGGAGTGGCTCAGGTATTTTCCAGGCCAAAGTGGTGGGAGAGGTTCAGAATAGCACAGCTAGGTCCCGGTGTAGTGGGAGGGTTGTAGGGCCTCACGTCCTGTCTTCAAGGAGAAGGAGTGAGACTGGGATGCATCCTGATGGGCCCCAACCTCAGTCTAAGGGCCTGGATGGTTCCTTAAGGGAACACCAGGCAGGTAACCTAGTCTGTCCTGATGGGCCGTCCGTTGAGGGGGATCCCCTAGTGTCAGGAGAACTTGGAGTGTCTGTAAGCAGACCCCCATCAGTTCTGGTGTCTGGCAGTGCCACTCCTAAGTGGAGGGTACAGAAGTCCAGATTGAGGGGTGAGAGGGGGAGAAAGTCCCCAGTGGAAGAACCAGTGGGTCAGGGGCCAGCCAGAAGGGCTGAGTCCCCTAGGAGTGACCATGGTGACACCACTTCTGTCCTGGGGGATTTTCACACACTGTCAGATGGACAGGGGTCGGGAGATCTGCACCAGGCAGACTGTCACACAACACATGAGTTATGTAATACCCTAGAGGGGGGCATGAGTGCTCCCCAGGAAGTCCTGGTGTGCCGGGCAGGTGCTCATCCACAGGGATTAGTCCCTGGGTTGGGAAGCCAGGTTCAGGTGTTGCCTGACCTGGAGGGAAGGACAACTGTAATCAGTGTCCCTACCGGTTTGTCTTCTGGGGGCACCGCTCCAGGTGGGAGGGTGCAGGGCCTCAGTAAGGGGGGCAGGGAGAGGGCAGCCTCACCCCTGACCTCTGCCCAGTCTAAGGGTACAGACCCTAAGCTGGGATCCCAGTTGCAGGATAGCACCCCTGAACTGGTGGGCGGATTGTGCAGGACACCTGTCACAGGTGCCCTGACAATTCTGGAAGGGGGAACCATTCCAGGTGGGAGGGTACAGAGCCCCGAGGAGGAGGAGGACCGGGTGTGGGAAAGCCCACCCCAGTCTCCTGTCCAGCCACCGGGTACAGGCCCGGGGTTGGTGGGTCAGTGTCAGGATGTCATACCTGACCTGACAGGAGGGAGAGTGGACCAAGGGTGCCAGGCACCTGGGGCTACTGCCCCCCGCTCTCTGACGCCGCAGAGTTTGGAGAACCATGAAAGGCCTGAGCCTGGCTCTCATCACTGACAGCTGGCAGTGGCCACTGTGGCTTGCTGTCCTGGTGGACAGAGTTGCCCCTGGGAGGGGGACAGAAGTCACAACCCGGGGGTGGACGGGGCCACACCTCTGTGTTGGCCATGTGGGTACTGTCGGTCTGTTAGGACACACCTGTGAGCAAGCTAAGGTTAGGTGCTGCACAGATAGTGTCCACAGGTGAGGAGAAGGGTTAACTTAGTGGGCCCTTAGAGTATGGACAGAGGGATCCAAATGGGTGCAGATTGGCGTAGAACTGGAATATGCCCATGCAGTTGCGGGCCAGGGTCCATGTTCTATCGCCCAAAGCAGGGAAGCCCATCAAGGTAGTGATTGGTCTACCCTGCGTTTTGGCTGGAAGGGGGTTGTGTTGGACTTGGCCCTTTTTGCAGGGTCATCCCTGAACTTTTTGCCTTCCTCCTGTATTTTGTCTGACCTGTTTTTGTTGGTTTTATGACTCTGGGCACTTTTTCACTGCTGATCAGTGCTAAAGTGCATATGCTCTCTATTGCAAATTATTGTTATGGATTAGTGATTCCATGATTGGCTTATTTGATTTACTTGTCAGACCCTAGTACAGTGCACCATGTGTGCCCAGGGCCTGTAAGTCAAATGCTGCTGGTGGGCATGCAGCATTGATTGTGCCACCCACAGAAGCAGCTTGTAAAATGTGACTCAGGCCTGCCATTGGAGAGCCTGTGTGCAGTCTGGAACTGAATGAATGAATGAAAGGTTTTATATAACGCAGCGTTCACTCCAAGGAGCATCTTGGCGCTTTAGCGGAGAAGGACATCTGAAAGGTTTTGCAGAAGGGAGGACAACTAAGTAGCGGAGCTTAGATTAAAGATAACACAGTATGATCTGGGGTAGCGAAGATCCAAGTTTTCAAAAGCTTCCTGAAAGTAGGTTCCGTTTGTGTGTGTCTCAGCTGAGTGGGCAGGGCGTTCCATGCTTTGGTCCCTAGGACCACCATAGTCTTGCCACCTCTGGATTTCAGTTTGAAATTGGGGACTGTTAAAAAATTCTCTGAGGATGACCGCAGAATGCGTTGGGTGGTATATGGCCTGATTCTGGATCTTAAATATTCTGGTCCGGTTGTTCTTATGGCTTTGTAGGTGATGGTCAGGATTTTAAAAAGGATCCTCTTACGGACAGGTAGCCAGTGAAGAATTTTGAGTGCTGTAGCTGAGGAAGAGTCTCTAGGCAGTTTAAGTACCAACCTCGCTGCAGCATTCTGGACCACCTGCAATCTTTTCACAACTGTTTTTTTTGTTCCTGCATATAGACTATTGCAGTAGTCCAGGCGAGATAAAATTAGGGCTGCTGCCACAGTCTTCCTAGCAGGCACCGGGAGTAGGTCGAAGAATTTTCGGAGAGTTTTTATTGTTTGGAAACACATGCCTGCCATAGCAAGTGCTTGCTTGTGGAAAGATAATGTGGGGTCAAATTTTATTCCCAAATTTCTCACTGTGTCTACTGTTGTGGGAGGTGGATCCGAATTTGAGGGCCACCACTGGTTGGGCCTAAATACGTTGGACTTTCCAAACAGCATAATTTCTGTTTTAGAGCTCTTACATTTAAGATGATTCAGTTTCATCCAATCCATCACTGCTGTTAGACAGTGGTGAAACTTCTCTTACGCCACTGTAGAGTTTTTGTCGAGAGTGAGAATCAGCTGAGTGTCGTCTGCGTATGCAATGGATTCAACATCAAAAGTGGTCATCAGAGAGAGAAGTGGTATAAAGATTGAAAAGGGTTGTAGTAACGAAGGTCCACGCAGGTAGGTTAACATAAGGTGATTTATTCATGCAGGTAACAAGTAGTATAACAAGTAGATAAGTTATAAAGGAGAGCCCCACCAGGAGCAGCCTGTGTGCTGCTCAGCCCATGCCTAACTGTCACTTCACCTCTCTGAGTCCCAACATTCCGAGGCTCATCAGACTCCAACATTCTATTGTGATCAGATCACAGGCACTGGCTAAGCAGGTGGGTGGAAAATACATTACACAACATATGCAGGATACTACATATCCCTTTTCCTTCCAACAGAAGAAGAAATGCAATATATGATAAAATATAACGAGTGAGAACAAGGGACAGAGAGCTAGGAAGGAACAACGGAGTGACAGAGAGAAAGTCAAGGAACAGAACAAGCAAAGCAGAGCAAGGAGATAGATGGGAGAAGACAAGGAGGAGAAGGTAAAATGTAAGAAGCAAATAGAAAAACCCATCCACAACAACAGCGAAATAAAGCGAAAGAGACAGCGAGACGCAAGAGAGGAAATAAGAAATAGCGAGAGACGGACGTACCAGATGCAACCTCTACGCACACCCACTGGCCAGGCAGGCAAGCAAGTAAAGAAGGACAGAGCACGACGGGAACAGAACAGAAGACATACCCAAGCACAAGGAGAAGAGAAGGAAGAGATTCCTCCTGAACAAGGAAGAACAAGAAGAACACTGCAGAAAGCGAAAGACTGAAGACCCAAGAAGAATAACAGTGAAATGCGTATGGAACAGATTCCAAAGATGAAGAGGAAGTGAACATCAATAGGAAATCTGAACCGGAGAAAACAGAGAGGAAGCGAATGGACACAAACAGTATCACGATACTCCTCCCCATTTCCAAATGGATAATACAAATATGAATTTAGTGTAACTATGCGTATATGAAACAGCAATGTAACATCATAGAAAATACAAAGGAAATACCAGCCAATGTGACTAAGACCCATGGCCGTCCTCTACTCCTAGGCAGGAGGGTGAGGAGCACTTGAATGGGACAAAAGCCCCATGACATAGCAGGCCATGTAAAGTCAACCCCCATGTAGAGGAAAACAGTACTGCCCTGTGAAGATGGGACTAAGACCCATAAGACGCCCTGTGTGAGGGTGACTATGTAACTGTAAATGGGAATGTGACCCATGGAATTGTGCCCTGTGTGAGGGTGACTGTATAAATGTAAATGGGACTGTGACCCATAAAATGGTGCCCTGTGTAGGGGTACCTGTGTAAGTGTAAATGGGACTGTGACCCATGGAACAGTGCCCTGAATTAGGGTGAAAAACGTATGTAGCCCATGTAGGCAAATGTGTGAGTGGGCAAATGGGGGAAGTACCCATTGCCTTCCCTGTGTAGGGAAGGAATAACGAAATGTAATGTGAACACATGTAAAATGATTCCCTAGAAGGTGTGTACTCAGTCAGTGAACAGTAAGACCCACCATACGATCCCCTGTACGATAAGGGTGGAGATAGACATTTCCTTATGTTATGTACCACTAGCAAAAACAAGTAAGCATATGGTAAAGTCACAGCCACGCTTATGAAAGGCTTAAAAAAACAAAGCACATAAGGAATTTAATTTAATGACTGAGAGTTTAGGGTGTGCGTGTCACCGTTGGCTCGTGACACACACCAGTGTTTGCAAGTAAACCAGCCTAGCAGGGGTAGTAGACTGCTAACATCGTCATGTAGTTCCCTCGTGGACTGGCAACTCATAATCAATGCAAATGCAGAACTTAATGAGCATGAAGGGCGAAAAAAAAACCACAGTCACAGAATGTACTACAAAGTACACCACTCGTCAGGAATAACAAGCTTGTAAGTGTTCCTCAGGTGTACCGGCGTTCCAGAGGTGACAGGTGGAAACAGTCCTACCTTAAACCAATGTTCGCAAAGCACACAAGACTGCTGACAGTTCACAATGAGTACGTGCGTCAACTTAGTTTGATCCCAACTTCTCACCTAAAAGAATAGATGACTGTGGACTCTGGCAGGAGGTAATCAATGATGAACGGCGTATCAAGACATCCACGGATATGGAAGACAACAGCACCATACACGTTGGCATCCTGCCAATAGCGCTGCTTGCTTCCCATCCACATGTCGGAGTTGACACGAGCTCTGAGGATCTGCCGTAATATAAAATCACGGCGGTGCGTAGACAGCGCGATGCCGGGAGGCTCACGGCACGCTCAGGCGCCAAATTTTGTCATTAGAGCAGACTTAGCGTGATGTCACAGAAGGCAAACAGCGTCGCGAGTTTCTGCACAGTTCTACAGTTTGAGGTAAGAAGCGCGCGCTGTAGGTCAACCGAAATAACGGTTGTAACGGTAAAAAGTACTTGGAATATGTGGAAAAACTCACCATGCTGGCGTTGTGAGGGGAAACATAACAGTATTAACGGCCCAACTGATGTGTTGTAAAAAGTGCCAATGAAACTTGATAAAGATTAAGGGTTACACTTGCGGCACGCTCCAGCTGGCAGCAAAAAGACCGCAGAACACATAGGAAATGTAAAATATGTCCAGTGACAGTAGCGCACACTCTGAGGTGAGAATAATACCAGAGCTTGCTGAAAAGCATAACGGACGTCAGTCACAAAAAACCTTAGATGACAGGAACACTTTGAATAAGCATGGCACAAAACTCACTAGCACTGTTCCCTCAGAATAACGTGAGCATGGAAAAAACGCCCGACATTTCTAGCAATGCCAAGATAGAAAGACAGTCACATCTTTGCCCAATGTGACAGGCATGATAAAAACAGCTCGTAGAAAATATATTTCTGGCAATACGTAGTCTTGAGGAAACCCAGAGGTGGTGTAGAGATGTGAAAACACCCACACTCGTGTTACCTCAGCGTTGTTGATGACATCCATCACAGTAGGAGGCAGCAGCTGTGGAGAACCTCAGAGGCTGGTTGAAAGTGAACAGCAAACACTGTGTTGTAGACACGAAACTGTTGCGCAGGGTCACATGGTGTTGTAGCTTGAGGGGAAAGTGACTTACTTTCCAGCAATATTGATGAGCAGAAGGAAGGTGGGCTGATAGTAGAATCACTAGTAGTAAGATTCAAAGTCCAAAGAAAGTAAACTGGATGAGCACTGCACGTCTGGGCTAGGGCTGTCCGATGGTGAGGACACTGGTGGGGCTGAATGGCGTAGTGCTTCATCTTACTTGTGTTGTTGTCTTCTTTTCTTTTTGATGCTTGTTACTCGCCTCTTCTTGTCATAAATGTAGATTGTTGAACACGCTTGTTTCATGTTGGCACCTTTACGTTTCCTTTGGATACCTCCGCTTTTGTACATTGTGGTAGTAGCCACTGTAGTTTCTGTAGATTGCGCCATCTCCAGGTCCACCTGTGTTCGCCAGGTACCTAGATCCGCATGTTCCACGTAGGTACGTCATCCCATCCTCGTCGCCAAATTATGTAGTAACGAAGGTCCACGCAGGTAGGTTAACATAAGGTGATTTATTCATGCAGGTAACAAGTAGTATAACAAGTAGATAAGTTATAAAGGAGAGCCCCACCAGGAGCAGCCTGTGTGCTGCTCAGCCCATGCCTAACTGTCACTTCACCTCTCTGAGTCCCAACATTCCGAGGCTCATCAGACTCCAACATTCTATTGTGATCAGATCACAGGCACTGGCTAAGCAGGTGGGTGGAAAATACATTACACAACATATGCAGGATACTACAGTTGGGCTCAGGGATGAGCCCTGGGGAACCCCCGATGACAACCATTTTTCTCCCGATTTGTAACTTCCCAATGTTACAATCTGATGCCTGTTTTCCAAAAAAGATGTGATCCAGGCCAGTGCCTTGCTCGTGATTCCACTGTGTGCAAGCCTGTCTCTCAAGATATCATGAGAGACAGTATTGAACGCTGCCGATAAGTCTAACAGAACCAGTACCGCATCCTTACCCTGATCCAGGGCAAACTTTAAGGTCTCAGTTTTGTGGAGTAGCACAGATTCTGTTGAATGGCCAGGTCTAAAACCCGATTGCTTAGGGTGTAAGGTGTTAGTTTCTTGCAGGAAGTCATTGAGTTGGGTATAAACTAATTTCTCAGCAATTTTACTCAGACATGACAGTAGTGAAATAGGTCTGAGGTTGGAGAGAGTGGTAGGATCAGAAAGTTTCTTTTTTTGGAGTTGCTTCACAGCGGCAATTTTCCAAATATCAGCGATTTTTGCTAGCCTAAAGGTGGTATTGATAATCTGATTGATAACGGGATTTATAGTATCCACCAATGCATGTAAGATTTTTGGGGGGCATGGATCGAAGGGCGAACCTGACTTACAGGAGAGGATGGCTTGCCTGGATTGTTCTAAATTAATCTCCTTAAAACATGTGAGTTCCCTTTTTGTTCCCAAGGCTTGGGCTTTGTTTGACTGAGGTGATATATTCGTGAAATCTTTCTTTAGGACTTGCCATGTCGACTTGGCAAGTGCACACACTTGCCAGTCCCTAAACCTTCCCTTTTCTACATGTTAGTCATCCCTAAGGTAGGCCCAAGGGCAGGGTGCATTGTATGTAAAAGGTAGGACATGCCCTGATGTGTGTGGCATGTCCTGATAGTGAATTACAGCCAATTTCGTTTTTCACTATTGCAAGGCTATCTGTTCCCATAGGCCAGAATGGGCAGTTTGATTATAACATTTTATAATCCTAACTGACCCTAGGAACAAGATAGGAAAATAAAGTTTAGTATGCCTGAACTCAGAATGTTAAAATACATCTTTTAGTGTGGGTGATTTTTACATTCTGTGTTTGAAAATACCCCTTTTAGAAAGTAGGTATTTTCTTGCCTAACCATCCAGCATGCCTCTGCTAGGTTTGTGTATTCACTGTCTGGTTTGTGAGTGACAGGGGGCTGGAGAGCGCCTTGGCTCCAGCAGTCTGATGGGTCAGGGCTGGGCTGAATAGGACCTGCATTGAATAGAGAGTAGGGGGAGGAGATATCCTATCACCAACCTGAGCCCTCATAGAATAGAAAGTAGGGGGCGGAGATTTCCTTTCACCGACCTGAGCCCTCATAGAATAGAGAGTAGGGGAGGAGACTTCCTTTCAGCTACCTGGGCCAGGTCTGCTCTCAAACAATGCTGTCTCCATCTCCTGCCAGGAAGCTGCACCCAGGAGGACAGAACTCGTTTGGACTAGGTACAGACACTCTCTGCCTTCAGAGACAAAGGATTTGTGTGTATAAAAAGGGGACCCAGACCCCAGAACTTTAGATCACTTCTGGGAAATCAAGAAACCTTTGCCAAGGAGACGAACCAGAGAAGCTGATGGAGGAGTACTGCCCCTGTGCTGTTTGCTTTTTGGGGTTGGCCTGCAGTGGTTACTTTCTGCCAAGGAAAGGAGAAAAAGGACTTTGCTGTTTGCTTTGTCATCTTTAAGAAGAAGATCTCCAAGGGCTTGAACCGAGCTTGCCTCCTGTCTGAAGTCACAGGGACACAAAGACTTCACCACCAGCTCCCCTGAATTTCCTTGCTGGGAATTCTAACCTACAGAGAGGTGCCTGCAGCTGTTTAGGACCTCTAGAGACTGTTTGTCACTGGGAGCTGAAAGTGCGACGCAACGAGAAGCGTGTCGCCGCCTCAGCAGTTGCTGTCACATTGCCGAAGAAGCGTGCCGCCGCCGCAGCTGTTCGCCGTCGCATCGCTGACGAAGCGTGTCGCATCACAGAAGAAGCGTGTCGCAGGGCCTGTCGCAGCTTCAAAGATCATCGATTTTGCCGCACGGCCATCGGGCGTGCACTCATCGCATCCACGTTGTTGCATCGCATCAAAACGCCATTTTGTCGCATCGCACCGGGTCATCGCATCGAGGCGCCATCTTGTCGCCTCGCACCGGATCACAGTAAGAAACCGGCACATCACCTCCTCTCCGGTAAGGAACCGACGCATCACCTCCCCTGCGCTGCAGTAAGGAACCGACGCATCACCTCCCCCGAAGCAAGGAACCAACGCATCACCTTCCCTGCGACCCTTTTGTTTGTATTGCGTGACGCATCCAAGGTACTTTGACAGTAAAGTGTCACATTTACCATCTACATTGAACTAAGCTATTTCTACCATTTTAAAGTCATATTTTTATTACAGTATTGTGGATTTTTGTCGTTTGGTCTTGTGTTAAGTCTAGTAAAGATTACTTATTTTTCTAAACTGGTGTGGTGTCCATTTGTAGTGTTTTCACTGTATTACTGTATGTGTTCACAAATGCTTTACACACTGCCTCTGAGATAAGCCTGTCTGCTCGTGCCACGCTACCAATGGGGTGAGCAGGGGTTATTTTAGGAGTGTATCCCCCTTACCCTGACTAGAAGCAAGGGTCCCTATTTGGACAAAGGTACCTACCTCTGCCAACTAGAGACCCCCAGTTCTAACATGTATCAGATGAAGTCCTCTCAGAATCTGAAATTTTATCACAAGGTCCAGCTGAAGTTCCAGCGGTCTTGGAAGTCCAAAAAGTTTTGAAGTCCCAACATTTCAGACTTTCTGGAGCAGCTCCTCTTGGTCACTTCTAAGCCTCCTGTGACCGGAGGGATAGCACATAGGTATCAGGACTCACTCTAGTAGAGTCCAGTCCAGATCCAGTTGCTACTGGTCAACTGCATACTGCAAGGAAAGGGCTTCTTGCACCTGATTGTGTCCCTGTAGCCACACAGGAGGTCAACTAACTTATCCCTGGAGTGCACACTTTAGTGTTGGAAACAAGTGGAAGCAGGTCAAACCCTTCAGGTCTCCTCACAGGTCTCAAATGTCCAGTTCTCTTCTTCCGCAGGCCCAGAGAAATGTCTTGAGTCATGAATGATATGCCACTTTTGTAGAATTCACCAGCCAGTAGATGGGAGTGACTCATGTACACTCCCTAATAAATGTGGGTAAAGTTTACCCAGGCAACATTCCCACTTTTGCAGGACATCCCATGTCGTACTGCAACCTATCCCACAGTGCACTATTCTGAGGTAAATCCCACACAACAGAATCTTTCTGCCCCAAAGGGATCATGTGTGCTAGTCAGAGGTGTGTTTAGAGGAGTTAGCAGTGCCCTCTTCTTTAGCTACGCCAAACTGGTTTTGATGTCAGCCCCCCCCCACTAGAGTAGTGCCAAACTGCTGACAGATGGCTTAAGGAACAAAAGGCTTCACTTGCTCCGGTCTTCCTTTATTCACTTCTCCCTGGTTCCTTTGAAGATAATGTAGTTCCTGGACCCTCATCAGCTACCGTTCTTGGGCTGCGATTAGTCACATTCCTTACCCCCAGGTGTTCCTGCCAAAAGGCCTACGTTTTTGTTCCTTCTCTGCACAGACAGACAGGGTCCAGCTCTGGCTAGTTCTTAATAGCCTACTGGAGGTTCAATGCAACTTTCCAAAAGTCATTTTTACTACAGATTTACTAAAAATCTGACTTCACCAATAAATTCAAATTTAATAAATATTAAAAATAACAGTTTAATCACTTCTGTAGGTTGTCCCAATCCAAATTAAGCAGACTTTATATAGTATCTGAATTTTGGCATTTCTCATAGGACAGCTACAGTGTACATATCTTATGGGGACTAGTCACTGTAGGTGCATGCCAACATTAACTACTTGCATATATCACTTTTAAGTAGTAGTTACCCTACCTTGTGGGCTGCATTGCCTATTTATATGACTTATTTAATATTTAAAAGTAAGATTCTTTCCTGTAAAAAAAGTTTATTTTGACATGTTTGCATGCAGGTTTAAAAGCTGCAGCAATCAGACTACACATGAAGCCATGTTTTCCTTGTCAGCCTGGTGAATGGCACAATATGTGCTGCAGCCCACAGGTGACATTTAATTTTCTATGCCATTGATGTATTTTCTTGCACCATATACTTTGGCCCTACTGGAACTGTATATATGCAAATTGAGGATTATCCAATGTTACCATGTTTTAGGGGTCGCAACACATACACAGGAGACTGGAAATCAGTGCCCCAGGGTGGATATTTGAAAAACCAACAGCATCAGTCCACAAAAAGTTGGGTTGAACACATGAAAGAGACACTTTCTCACAGTGCTCTTTTCCTGTGCTCACATTTGCATCAGCAGTGGAGTACAGGGACGTGTAATGGAACTGGGGGACATTTCTGTGTTTTGTCAGCCATGAGCAGCCTCTTGTGGCATCCTGGCACAAAAACAGGACTGGTGTAGGGTAATTGAATAACTGCCGGGTGCAGATTTGTCTGTGAATAAGAGAAGTGGTGAGATCCTGACACACCTCATGGCCTTCCCCCAAGCACAAATTTTCCCTTAGGTCAAATGCATATATGTAAATGAAAGTGCACATTATGAACATGTGCAAATTTGTTTTGAGAATGTGGCCATATACTACATTAATTTGTTTATCTGAAAGTAGGCCGGAAACAATGTTTTGCTATATGGACTTTAGTTGTAAATACTATATAGAAATGGTCAAGTTCAATCTAAGAAAAACATGACATCTGACCAAGAACAGCTCATGGTTTTACGCAGTATGAACTGGTAAGTATTATCAAGAACCAAGGGCCCTTTTTCTCCTCCTTCCCCCGCCTTGCTCACTTACCACGCTCATGCGTGACTGTGCAATTTGCTCCTCAATTTGCAATCTGTGTTATCGGTAAGGCGCTGCTCTGCTGCACTGGGGGCTTCCCAGCCTGCCCCGGAAGGAGACCCGAGCAGCAACCCTCCTCCCCACACGTAGGATTGAGGCCGCGTCCGCCCAGACAGTGCTTCCTGGGCTGGATCGAGTCGATGGTGTCCCCCGCTGAGCTCTGCGTTGCTCCGTCGCCCTCCAGGAAACCTGATCGGGATAAGGCACCATGCTGCATGATTTCAAGAGGTAGGTGGGGTGGTATCCCAAGTTTACCATCCGTGTTTAGCAAGTTTATGTCATATTATGTCGTATTACGCCTGGAGAGCTTGGGAGCCCCCGACCGGGCTGTTCAGCCGGCCGCCATGTTCTCCCACTAGGGAGGAGAAACAGGAGCCTGAAACAGACATTAGTTTAAACGGAGAGAAAAGAAGGGGGAAACAATCCTTCATCATAAAAAACCAGGGACAAGACCAGAGCATTGCCCAGAAACGAGGAGTAAGCTACTGTTTGAGAAATAGGGGCTTAATTATAGATACCACGAATGGGGCCACGAGAAAAAGTCAGGTTTTAATATCCACAACTAGTAAAACGAATTAAAAAATGACAAAACAAGGTATTTTAGACCAACCAGAGGATCCCACTACTACCTTGGGGAAAGCCAGACCCGTAGGCACCAAAATTAAGATCACCCCCTCCTTACGCTCCTTTTTAAAGTGCAAGCTCAACAGACCCCCCCCATGCTGATAGAGCTCCCTGCAGGAATCCAGAGGGAGGGAAAAGAGGGCTCTGATATAGCCAGAGAAAACCCCGAAGGGAAGAAAATGTTATGTAGCAATAGATTCCAACCTCTAGCCACAGAGGAGACCGACAGGCCAGAAGTGCCTCAAACTCAACATCAGGTCCTGTAGGAGGAAGATGAACCTGGGGGACAAGACAAGGGACAGCAGCCCCAAGAACCGAGTACACACACTGGCGTGGAGAGGATGATTGAGACCTTAATCACAGAAATGAGGACTAATTTCATCATATCCAAAAATAACCAATAGAAAATACAAGGGTCATGTGAAGCCCTTGAGGCCAAGATTAACACCTTAATGGAACGAGTATCGAAGGCAGAAGCCTATTTGAAGGAAATGGGCAGAGAGGTGGAGGCGAGCAAGGAGGAGAAACAGATATTGAAATCCAGTGAGAAGGACCTCAGAGAAAAAATCGAAACGTTGGAAAATCAAGCAAGAAGAAATAACCTGAGGATCCTAAAAGTGCCAGAAGGTACGGAGGGAGAGAACATCAGGGGCTTTATCATTGTCCTCTTGAAGGAATTTGTTCCTGGGTTAGAGTCATCAATTCTGGCCGAGGATATCCAGAGGGTCCACCGAGACCCATTTAGAAAAGGAACACTAAGGAAAAACCCAAGGAAGATATTAATCAATTTCAAATCTTATGTCCTGAAGGAGAAGATATTAAATGAAGCCCTAAAAACTGGTTCTTACACCAGAGGTGATTGGACCTTTAGAATCCGATCAGATATCTCCAAAACCACACAAGGTTGACAGTGGGAGTTAGGGCAACACATACATGAACTAAGATCCCTGGGGGCATCAGCACAAATGTGTTTTCCTGCCATGCTGAAAGTAATGTGGAGAAATCAAATGCACAATATCAGATCAGATCAAGTCACAAACAAGAAGATGAAAAGAAAAAAAAAGAGAGAAGACAGAGGAGAAAACATGAACGTCTGGAGAGCAGGGAACTCGAAAGGGGTGAAAGAGGCTCATGCCTAAAGAAATGGGAGGGTTCTCCAGGGAAAGGGTGGGATTAAAGGGAACACATAAGGAAAGCTGGCATATATTTGCATTGGGTGTGGGAGCAAGAGGGGAAAAAAGAAAAAAAACATTTTGTCCATCATGAGTAAACAGGGAGTTATAGGGGCCTACGGAATTATCCTCAGCAATATAGATGTCAGTTAACATACTAACATGGAACGTAAATGGCCTCAGAGTCAGGAGTAGAAGACAAACATTTTTAGAATATTTAAGATCAACAGACAGTGAAATAATAATTTTACAAGAAACTTATTTACGGAAAGAAGAATGGGTAGAGATTGAGGGGGGAAAAAAGTGGATCGATATATATGTGTGCACTAATCAAAACTGCAACGTCAAGGGAGTAGCAATATTGTTTAAGAAATCGGCTAATGCAATTGGTAGAAACAAGGTCCGACACTAAGGGGAGATGGGTCACGGCTAAAGTCAGAGTGTCCGGTAAAACATATGTTCTGGCAGGATACTATGGGCCAAACACAGATGACTCTACACCCCTGCAATCTCTAAACAGCCATCTCCTAGAATTTTCAGTTCTGATAATCTTAGGTGGAGACTTCAACTTGATAATGAACCCAAACGAAGATAGGTTACCTAAAGGGAAGGTATCCAATCTACCGAAAATGAGAGCGTGGTTGACGCGCTGCATAGAGGATCTTGGCCTATAGGATGTCTGGAAGACTAAGGGGGTCAAAGAACTTAAATTCACCTTTAAAAACAAAAAGTATGGCTACTCCTCTAGAATAGATTTCTTTTTAATAGACAAAATGCTAGGCAGTAATGTCAAAAAAATTGAACATCTACCGGCACATCTGTCCGACCATGCTGCAGTCCGACTGGAACTATCAGTAGGCAAGACACAATCCTCTCTAAGATGGACTCTAGGTAGAACTCTGTTCCTAGATCATCAGATCAAGGAGAAATTGAGATTAGAGGCAAAAGAATATTTTGCAATAAATAACACTGGAACTTCCTTACAGACTACATGGGATGCATATAAAGGCTTCCCAAGGGGACATCTGCTTAGCCTGGCAGCTCAGAAACACAGAAACAAGAAGAAAGACCTCACTTAGATAGAAACCAAATTACAACACCTGGGTGGAGCATTAGAACAATCTAATCAGCCTCAGGAAATAGATAAAATAGAGGAAGAGATAGAAAAGAAAAAGAGGAATTAGCTAATATCCTGGAGCTGACTGTCAGGAACAAGTGGGAGGCAAGTAAGCTCTCACATTATGAGTATGGGGAAGGCTGCGGTAAATTGCTAACTTGGAAACTTAAGACAGAACAAACCCTCAATAAAATTACGGCCGTACAACTAGAAGATCAGATAAATCCCAGCACGGAAGATGCAGAGATTGGGAAAGCTTTTATGAATTTTTTCCAGGATTTATATTTGGAGGACTCCGTAGACACAGAGGAACAAATAGATGAATATCCAGCAAAAGTAACAACTCCAACATTGTCACAAGAACAAAGAGATGAACTTAATGCGAAGATAACAATCAAGGAGGTGACCAGCGCGATATCAAAACTAAAAAGGGAAAGCGCCGGGCCCAGATGCTTTACCAAACGAAACCTATGGTATTTTAATAGAGGAACTGGCCCCCTTCTTGACAAAGTTATTCAATGCCATCTTTTAAAAGGTCAAAACATCCCAAAATCATGGGAGGAGGCAATCATATGCCTAATACTCAAACCAGGGATAGACCCTAAAAGATGTGAGTCGTATAGACCCATATCTCTATTAGACTGTGATTACAAAATATACACACAAATATTGGCTGGAAGACTAGGGGAAACTGCGACACAGTTGATACACCAAGATCAGAAAGGCTTTGTCAAAGGAAGACAAATTCAAGACTTGACCCATGAACTGGTCGGAGCAATAGATGTGGCCTCCCAGAAGAAGGCCCCCCTGTCGGTTCTTACCTTTGACGCCGCAATAGCTTTCGACAGGGTAAGTTGGCCCTTCCTGTTTAAAGTAATAGATTGGAATAATCTAGGAGGGCCATTTTCAGGGGCTAAAAGCTCTGTATAGAAATTCAACAGCGAAAATTCTGGTCAATGGGAACCTCACAGAAAAGATAGGCATATGAAGGGGCACTAGACAGGGCTACTGTCCCCGTTACTTTTTAATTTATACATAGAACCCCTAGCCTACGCTCTCAGACATAATCCTAAAATGACCCCCTTTTATTACCAGGGATGGGAAAAGAAAGTCGCCTTATATGCCGACGACTTAATGGTCTCCACAAATAAACTTCTTGACCACATTTCCAATAATTCTAAGGGCACTGGAGAAGTTCGGGAAAGTCTCCGCTATAAAATAAACGAACAAAAAAACAGAAATTATGGAATGGAACTCCCAAAGCAATAACCCTCTTGTAAAAGATAGAATGAAATATCTTGGCATACTATTAGTACAAGATATTGAAAAAATAGCTCGTTTAAACTTTAACAAACTTATCCTCGAAACCAAGAAGCTATTAAAACGCTGGAGGGTTCTCCCCTTAACTTTTTATCGGAAGAGCTAACATCTTGAAAATGTCAATCCTTCCAAAATGTACTTATATTTTTAACACTATACCACTAGAGTTTGGGAGGGACTGGTTTAAAAAACTGCAAGGGGAACTGAGCAGCTTTATATGGGCAGACAAGGGAGTTAGAATAGCCTGGAAAAAGCTTAGAAGGAAAAAAATCATGGAGGGATAGTCGCACCAGACCTCTACCAATACTATAGAGCCTTTCACTTCAAAAACGTACGAATACTTTTACAGGAACACCACATGTATCCCCCATACTTACTAGCCATTACGCAGCCGGAAGGTAGCTTTTTTCTGTATAAGTGTGGACACCCAAAGTTTTTCAAAAAAGTGAAATTGAAGACGCTATGGGCTGCTTGCTATTTATGGTACCAGCTCAGAAGAACTATGAGGATACCGTACTATAGTAATCATTCCACAATCTGGGACTCTCCAGGGACTCCGGACTGCCTGAAAGATACACTGGAAATACCATTTAAGAGAGAAGGCATATTAAATTGGAGGCAGCTCTTAGAGGGAAATAAGCTGATAGGATGGAACAGCTCTCAATGAAGACCAACAGCAATATATCAAAATTCAAATACTATCAGTTAAAGAGTTGGGCGGACTCATTAAGATATGAGGGGATAGGGAATAGAGACCTGGAAGACAGCATGCAAGATAGTTTGAGGCAAAAAAAGGAAGTTTCAAGATGGTACTGGAGCCTAATATCTGCAGAGGATGGGGACCTTTCCTTATCAATGGAGATCTGGGGGAAAGACCTGCTGACGATGGAGCTACCAGACTTATGGCAAGTATCAATGTCTACATGTTGGTATGTTACTAAATCTGCACCCCTCAGAAAAAAATCATTTATTCACAGCTCACAGAGAGTATTGGACACCCACAAAACTATCAAAGCTGAATAAGCAAGAGGTGAAGTGCTGCCCCAAATGCAGTGAAGAAAGGGCGAATGATCTACACATGTTTTGACAGTGCCCCCAGCTCCAAGGCTTCTGGAAAGACGTGGGTAAGATACTTACGGAGGGGATGGGGCAACACATAGAGGTAAGCGCAGAACTAATAATATTTGGGGTATTTTGCCGGAAGGAGGAGACAGTGATTTTAAGTAATAAACATAGAAATATACTCTTTATTCTGATCTTGCTAGCTAGGAGGAAGATCTGCATTAAGTGGATACTTAATATCTCGCACACACAAGAGGAGTGGGTATCCTCGGTCCAGAGAGTAAACAAAATGGACAGAGATGGGACAAAAAACAAGAGGGCAGGCTTCTGGGATATCTGGGAGATGATATATAATACAGGGAAAGTAGTTGGATAAGGAATAAGAATGTTGTCCAATGATTACGCAATACAGCAATGAACCACAAATAGGGCTTTATGCTGGTGGCCCCAGAAAATGCTGCCCTTTTGTTGGAACTAATGGGATAGGATGAGAGGGGTCTGACAGAGTGAAGGGCCTCCTAGAACTCACTCGAGATGGCACAGAGAGAAATAAGACTCCTGATATCTCCTCAAACCCTGTTTATTGTATGAATGAGGACAGCAAAAAAAGGAACCAAAGGCCAGATTTACTAGCATTTTGCATCATGGCTGCACCACTTTTGGGGTGCATTCATGAAGCAAAATGCTAGCAGATATTTACAAAGCCATGCAGGGGGCAATTCACACCACCCTGCATGGTTTTGTCCCAAAAAATGTAACACAATGCGGTGGCTTGCGCTGCACTGTGTTACATTTATTTCTGGGAGGCATTCCATGGTCGGTAAATGGGCACTCCCATGCATCCACCCAAGGATTTCATGCAATCCCACATTTACAAATGCCAGAGGATGGCGCAATGAAGAGAAAAATCCTTTTTTCTCCTCGCTATTTCCACTTTCTATGTGTGCTGCAATCTGCAACACGCATATTAAGAGGGAAATGAGATTGTTTTTGTGCCGGAAGGTATCCCTTACTGCACAGAAACAATTCTCCTTGTAACACAGGCACCCTTGCACTGTGGTGCAGGGGTGCCTGCATTGGCGCTAGGCTGCCTGAAGTGCGCCCACACAAGGAGAGAGAAGAAATGCTCCATATCTTTGTAAATATGGAGCATTTCGGCCCTCTCGCTTTCACGCAACGCAGCGCAGCAACTTTGCTTGCTGCTCTGCATTCTGTGAAAGTTTAGTAAATGTGCCACTCAGTGTCTCATAAAAGATTTGTCTGCGGGTGCCTTCTTATTTTGAACCAGCTCCCACTTGATGCATTTGCATCACATTTAAGTGTCACCAGTAAAAAAAGCACCACATCACCAAGACTTTCTGAGACACCTTCCTAGACCAGCTCCTGAGAGAAATGTGGAGCAAACACACCTAAGTGCATATAAGTGCATGGTGGGGCTGGCGCCCAGGCCTACGGACTCCCCATCTTATTCTCTTCCTTCCACTCTTGTGAAAATGATCTTACCTTCTCTCCTATTCAAACGTTCTCCTTTGTCAGCCATTCCCTTACTTAGGAAACTATTTGTGCTCCTGCTTGCGCATTCTTTCATTTTCACTCCCTTGTATTAGTTAGTTGTCACTTAATTATGGAATGAATTTCAAATTTCGGAAAACTCAGTGTCAACCTTGGTCAGCTTCAAGAAACCTTTGAGGAAACACTTGATGTTATCATGCAGTCATCACTTGTGCTTTTATAAGAAAATAAGTAAAATAAATAAATAGAAATAAAATAATTACTTCAGTGAGCTGAACTACCAATATGCAATGTCTAGGTCCTCTCCTTTCACAGTTGAGCTCCCAAGTGATGACTAGACCTGCAGACATTTTTAAAAGTCAGGCAAACTTTTATGCAATTTCAGTAATTTATTTTGCCATTTCATGGTCATGCAATTTTGTGTAATTTTCCTCCAGGGAAGACAGGCTAGATTAAAATACGCTTCATGGAAACAATAAAACCAAATCTGAGAGACATTTTCTCTTGGAACCAGTCATTTGTTCGTATGTCACAAGACTTTTTTAATGGAATGTGCACAGTCACAAGAGATACTGACAAACTAAATTTCACCCTGAAAACATAATTGCAATAAGTTGTAATGGAATTTTGCATAAAATACACAATGTCCTTTTCTTTTGTACATAAGGAATGTCCTCATGACTGTTTGTTATCGTTATGCAACTTTATTTCGGCTTTATGCCATAAAAGACAGAAAACAGATTAAAATTAGGCCTGGGGGGAGTTCGCGGAGTAAAAAACTCTGCCGCACTACGTATAGTTACGTGTGAGGGAGGAATTTCCCGGGCGTCTGTTCGTGTTGCAAGTTGCAACACGGAGTGCGTCCTCGCATTGTAAATTGTGCCCGAATGGCACTACGAGATTCTCATTTGCAACCTCGCATTGGAAATCACATGTGGTTCGCATGGGTGCGCCCATCTTGCTTTTTACTCCCTGTTATGGTGCTAGGCCTATTTTTTGAATCCCTCTTAATCTCTGTAAATCTCCCTATTTAAAACTTATCTACCCCTCATTTTTAATATTGTATTAGAGTGTGTCTTTGTCTTTGTGTATTTACGTTTTTGGAGGAATAAAATTGTGTTTTTAATGACTTTTTGTAATTTGTTTATCCCTCCTTATTTCTTCTTTCCTTTCCCTTCCTTTCCCTTTTTTCTAATCCACCCAGCGCCATGGCAGAGGAAGAAAGGCTTTGTTGTGGGCTGCGCCGCCACCCAGGTGTACAGCCTCGGGCGATCTGTAGTGAGAAGGAGGTGGCAGCACTCGGTTTTTTTTGTGCAGCACCAACTTCCATCCATGCTGGTAGCAGGTGGCATGCCCGGTAGCAGATACCCCCTGCAAGAGCGTCAGCTGCACTGGGGGTGGGTACGCCAGTGCGTGCAGTGCACCTGCCAGGTTCAGTGCCCCATCCAGAAGCTGACGCACTGCTGGGGAGATATCTTGGGCTGCGAACAGGACTTGCTCAACCTGCTAGACGTCAAGATTCCGGGGCTCGGTGAGTATTAATTATATTATTGTGCTTGTGTTTAACAATGCAATTTTTTTTTTTCGAAAAGCATGCTGCTCACACTCAGAAGTAAGTTACGTTTATTTTCCGCTGCAATATTATTATGTGATCCAGTTCCTAGTATCTGCCTGGCAGTTGCTCAGTGCTACCTAATTGTACTCATCATTGGCGCTCGCTTTGGCTGATTAATTAAGATCATAAACAAATGAAGGAGTATACCCCGAAGATAAAAGATATCGACGAGATACGAGGAGGATACCAAAGGAAAAAGTTTTCCTTTTTAGGAAGACCCCTCACTCACCAACCTAGTTGGTGACATGCTTCATCATTGGGGTCCCACCCGAGTAGCCGAATGCTACCCGGGTGTGCTTCTACACCTGGTTACAGTGGAGCAGGTTAGTCGCAACGATGGTGCAGGTGAGTGAAATAGTGAGTTTAAAATTGTCTTTATTTAACTCCCTAAGAGTTTAATGTGGAGCAATAAGACAAGGTTAAAAGCAAAGTGAGATACCTGGATAGGCTAAATTGACCTGTGGTATCTATTTAAAAGAAAAGGTGATCGTGGTCTACATGTTTCAACCTATTGGTGATATTACCAGGTTTTCTTCAGGACCTATCTCAGTGACTCGAGCAGTATGCACACGCTAAGGTGCACCCTACTCTGGGTCAGTCATCAACCACACCGTATACTTACAATATGGCAACCTCTCAGCCTTCTTTGAAAGGAAAAACAATCTGAAAGAAAAATGAACAATCACACGTAGTTCTAGTTATTAACGTGTGCTTTGACCATTATTTGGTCATTGTGATCCTCTCGTACGTGGTTCCAAATTGAGCTTTCCATCGGGGTACACACAGTGTTGCACACACTCCATGCACGGCGTACGGTGCGTTTGTGAATTCACACATTGATTGTGTAAATAAACCACCCCTGTTTCTGATATCAGACCCACACACAACATTTATATTTGTGGGTATCTCACTGCTCATTCAAAATTGAGCATATATCGCAGTAGGAGTAATCCTGGGCGTAGTTTGCGTAGTAGCACTACACGTAGCTACGCGAAGTACACTTTGAACTACGCATAGCTATACAAATTGCGTAGCTGTGTGCTTGTCTGCACTGTGCAATAATTACCAACGGCATCTTGCACAGTGCAAGTTAAGATAAAATAAGCATCTTCATCTTTATATGCTAAAATGCATATAGTCATTTCACAAAAGTGAAAACAATAAATTAACAAGCAGTGAGAGAGGTGATGATTTTGGGATCCTCCCTAACCTAGGGAGAGAACCAAGCAGATGCCTTGAAAACAAAAAGCACATCTTGTTGAACGATTCAGTGGTGGTCCCATCCTCTTAGGACCACCCCAAGCACAGTTATTGGCAAAAATACAATCCCAACCAAAGGCCCTGCAAAGCATTATGGGACAAGATTAGCAGTGGGCAGTGAATATTATAGTATCCAATATCAAAATAATTCTACAAAGAGCTGCAGTTCAACTAGTCGTTACTAGATGTCCCTCACGAGTCAAATGCAAAAGCATTGAAATTATTATTACATCAAGCTGCAGTTCCACTAGTCGTTACTAGATGTCCCTCACGAGTCAAATGCAAAAGCTTCATGAAAGGGTTTCAATGCTTTTGCATTTGACTCGTGAGGGACATCTAGTAACGACTAGTGGAACTGCAGCTTGATGTATTGGTCCTCCCCCTAGGTTAGGGGGACCCCAAAACCATCACCTCTCTCATTGCCTGATATTTTCGTTCTCAAAGTTCATTTTTGTGAATTGGTTATATGCTTTTTAGCATGTAAAATTGCTTTATCAAAGCATTTGTAGGTGTTGAAGGTTTTACTGCTACGCTACGTCAATTAGCACAGTTTTTGCACTGTGCTACATGCAATTTGCGTAGTGTGTAGTAGCACAAACTACACATGCTCCATTAGCGTAGTACTACGCCCAGGGTTAAGTAGAAGCTATTAAATATATGCATGTGTATTTGGTGCTGATAGACTGTCAGACATGTAGCGGGGAGATCAAGCTTACTAGAGACTCGTTTCAGTCATGCCTCATGGAAACCGTGGGGAGAGGCGCTGGCTCTAGTCATACTCTGTGGAAGTAAACATAAGGCAACATTGCGGTTTGTATAAGCACATACCTTATAGAAATGAGGTCGTGGAAAAACAGAGCCCACCCGCACTCAATATATACTCACTTCGTCAAACCATGCCGCCCGCTCTTCAGCCTAAGTAAAACGCCCTTCACGGAGACCAGAGGATCTCCGTGTAAGCATAGTTTCGGTATTTAACCCAGAATAGCTACGTTGTGCTTCCTGGTACGTCACACGTAACGCGGTCACGTGATCCTGACTATATACCTTCTGTGAGAGCAGATAGGAATTCAGATCTCTCTAGTGATGACTCCTCGGCCAGCAGTGGCTCTAGCACAGGCAGTGGAAGGTTTAGACAAAGAGGGAAAAATAGACCCCAAAACACGTGGCCCGCATACAACGCCCAGATGATGGGGGGGTTACAAGGTCCTTTTAATCCACACCAACATTACCCAATGTATGGATGGCAACCACCATTTCCACAACCCCTATTCCAACAAAATACATTCAGGCCGCCTTTTTTAGGCAGGGGCAGAAGGGGAAGGGGCAGAAGAAAGGGACAAAACCAGGTACACTGGGAGGAGGAGAACCCAGTGGGGAACAACACAAGGAGCAAAACACGGGAGCCACAGTCGGGGACAAGCAACAGCGGGGTTTAGTTACCAACCTAGCCTCTAGACCCCTCTCTATGATGGAAGAGAAGGTCCTTAATAAGGGACTAGGCTTTGTCCCTACAACCAGACTGGACAAATTCAGCCTCCATTGTGAATTATCTGGTTTCTTTCGGGAACTAAAGCTAAAAGCTTTCTTCGAAAAACAAGGCGACAGAGCACAAAACCAAGATCAATGTGAGACGGGCTTTTCGTTCAAAATCCACGTTTATACCTCCTCCCCACACCATTCCTATGGAGGTACTAACATTCGAACAAGCCGTCTTCAATGACATTGAGAATTTGGAAGTTAAACAACCCTTCTTCAACATGAGTAAGGATGAGAATCCGGCCCTGGAAAATCTGAAGAATTGTGACGATATCGTCATAAAACAGGCGGACAAAGGCGGGGGAGTGGTAGTGCAGGACAAGACAGCCTACCAAGCAGAGTGCCGTCGATTACTAGCCGACAAGAAAAACTATGTTCCTTTTAACATCAAATCCAACTCTGGAGCTGAAACAGGAAATGAAATCCCTGGTGGACCTTGCTGAATCTATAGGATATATATCAAAACAGGAGGCTGACTTTCTAACAAATAGCGAAGGCAAAGTTCCTTATTTTTACACGCTGCCCAAAATGCACAAAAACAAAAATCCTCCACCTGGTAGACCTATCGTTTCTATAATAGGGTCTCTCCTAGAACCCCTATCACGGTTTTGTGATTTTTTCCTGAAAACCCTGGTGCAGAACACAGAAACCTACTTACAAGACACTAAGGGCCATATTCTCAAGAACGGCGATAACATTATCGCCGCTTTAGCGGCAGGAAACTGCCGCTAAATTGGCGATAAAGCCCCTTATCGCCGCTTTAGCGGCAATTTCCTGCCGCTAACGCGACAATAATGTTATCGCCGTTCTTGAGAATATGGCCCCAAGAGTTTATTGAATCTCTTAAAGGATATCACGGTGGATGAGACGACGATTCTGGTGAGCTTCAATATAGAAAGCCTCTATACCAGTATTCCTCAAGATGACACCCTGGAAGTGCTTAAGAAAGCACTTGATGAGACAGATTGGACGTACAGAACACCCAAACACTTCATTCTTGAGTGTGCCACACTAGCCCTGAAAAGAAATTTGTTTGAATTTGAGGGGGACTTGTACCTCCAAATTGGCGGGACTTCTATGGGCAGCACCTTCGCCCCTAGTGTGGCCGGGCTCTACGTCTTCGATTTTGAAAAGAAATTTATATTAAGTGACAACAACCCTTTCTCTTCACACATTGTGTTTTGGAAGAGATACATTGATGATGTCCTTGTCATTTGGCAAGGACCTAACAATATCTTAATAGATTTCATCTCATGGATAAATACCTGTGACAGGAACTTGAGGTTCACCCACGCGATTGACTCTAATAGCATGGTGTTTCTGGACGTTGTAATCACAAAAGAAAACGGGAGCCTGGAGACAAGGACACACCACAAACCGACTGCTAAGAACAATTTGCTCAGGTTCGAGAGTTTTCACCCTAGGGCATTGAGGGAAAATCTGGCCTATGGTCAATACCTCAGACTACGCCGCAATTGCAGCAAAATTACAGATTACCGTACCCAAGCAGCGGACCTCACCAAAAAACTATCGGAGAGAGGTTACCCCGAAAGAATACTAAACACGTGTCAAAAACGTGCTCGCAACCAACCTAGAGATGCCCTTCTAGAGGACAAAAGAACTACAGTGGAAGAAACACCATTGACATGTGTCACTACTTATAGCACGGCTTCCAACCAGGTGACACGCTCTATCAACAAACATTGGGGTATTCTCCAAACAGGCAACCTGCACTGGGAGAAACCGTTATTCTCCTTCAGAAAAGCTAGGAGTTTGAAAGACACATTGGTGAACATTCATCTAAGAAAAAAAGAACAAGATAATTCACCTACTGTACTGAACGCATGGGGCCTACCTAACATCAAAGGCCACTTTCCCTGTGGTAATTGTAGCGTGTGCCACCTTACAACTGCAACAAAAACCCTTATCCTGGAACCTGGAAAGGTTTGGACACAACGGGCACACACGAATAGCAACAGTGTAAACGTTGTATACCTTATAACATGCCCATGCGACCTACAATACGTAGGCATGACTGGTAGAAAAATCAAACAAAGGATATGTGAGCATCGCAGTACCATCAGGTGCAAAAAGTGACAACGAAACTCACAGAACATTTCCTCCAGGTCAACCACACTACTAATGATATGAAATGGACAATAATAGAACAAATCAAAACCGGAGAACTGATCCAACAACGCCTATTTGAGAAAAAACAACGTTGGATATATAGATTGTCCACACACAAGAATGGGTTAAACGATAACATCCCATGGAATTCTGTGCAACAAAGATAGTTTCCAACAGCTTAAAAAAAACAGATGAGACAGTAGATTGCTTTACCCTAACACTAACCATTAAAGCCTGTATGGATTTTCCCTCTGACAGCTCTTTAACACAATTTGGATGAGATATAGAGGGTTAATTTTATGGAGCACTTTTCAATCACATCAAAATGTGCCTTAGATTTTACTTGCATAGACAACACTGAGAATAGATCAGCACAGTTTAGCCACAATTAACCATACAAAAGGTTCGAACTTACGCAATGATGTATTTATCCAGTGATAATTGAGAACATCACTATGTACAATAGCTGTGACCTAAATCCTTCTTTGCAGCCATGTACACCGTAACCAGTGCTTGTGGTTGTCTTTTGTCCGTGTCACACTCACTACTACATTATTATGTACATAAGCTGTGACATAAAACCCCCCTTATTGTTTGCAACTATTTGCAAAACAATCAGTGTTGCTGTTTGTTCTTTTTCCGTTTCCGATTCACTACATTACACAACTTTTCGGCCCCCAGTCACGCCCACTTTCTACGTCAGCACGCGATCATGTGACCGCGTTACGCATGACGTACCAGGAAGCCCAACGTAGCTATTCCGGGTTAAATACCGAAGCTATGCTTACACGGAGATCCTCGGGTCTCCGTGAAGGGCGTTTTACTTAGGCTGAAGAGCGGGCGGCATGGTTTGACGAAGTGAGTATATATCGAGTGCGGGTGGGCTCCGTTTTTCCACGACCTCATTTCTATAAGGTATGTGCTTAAACAAACCGCAATGTTGCCTTATGTTTACTTCCACAGAGTGTGACTAGAGCCAGCGCCTCTCCCCACGGTTTCCATAAGGCATGACTGAAACGAGCCTCTAGTAAGCTTGATCTCCCCGCCACATGTCTGACAGTCTATCAGCACCAATTATGCATGCATATATTTAAATAGCTCCTACTGCGATATATGCTCAATTTTGAATGAGCAGTGAGACACCCACAAATATAAAGTTGTGTGTGGGTCTGATATCAGAAACAGGGGTGGTTTTCCACTCCGGTTTAGGAATGGTTTATTTACACAATCAATGTGTGAATTCACAAATGCACCGTACGCCGTGCATGGAGTGTGTGCAACACTGTGCGTACCACGTTGGAAAGCTCAATTTGGAGCCACATACGAGAGGATCACAACGACCAAATTATGGTCAAAGCACACGTTAATAACTAGAACTACGTGTGATTGTTCATTTTTCTTTCAGATTGTTTTTCCTTTCACAGAAGGCTGAGAGGTTGCCATACTGTAAGTATAAGGTGTGGTTGATGACTGACCCAGAGTAGGGTGCACCTTAGCGTGTGCATACCGCTCGCGTCACTGAGATAGGTCCTGAAGAAAACCTGGTAATATCACCAATAGGTTGAAACATGTAGACCACGATCACCTTTTCTTTTAAATAGATACCACAGGTCAATTTAGCCTATCCAGGTATCTCACTTTGCTTTTAACCTTGTCCTATTGCTCCATATTAAACTCTTAGGGAGTTAAATAAAGACAATTTTAAACTCACTATTTCACTCACCTGCACCATCGTTGCGACTAACCTGCTCCACTGTAACCAGGTGTTGAAGCACACCCGGGTAGCATTCGGCTACTCGGGTGGGACCCCAATGATGAAGCATGTCACCAACTAGGTTGGTGAGTGAGGGGTCTTCCTAAAAAGGAAAACTTTTTCCTTTGGTATCCTCCTCGTATCTCGTCGATATCTTTTATCTTTGGGGTATACTCCTTCATTTGTTTATGATTCATACCTCAAGGGGACTAGGAGTATTCCCTTTGTAAAAAAAACCCTTTCTCTCTTTTTGTTGGATATGATTAATTAAGATGCCATTGCAGACTGTCTTCCTGTCACTATAGTGAATCAGTAATATCAGTGAGTAGCGCGTTCTTTCTGTGACTTTGTTTATACAGTTTGTACAGCTCCAAGCTATTTCACAGCAATTTGTAGTATCATGGGCAACTCAACGATACTTAGTCAATAGACTTGAGTCGAAACTGGTACAATAGGTGACCTGCTTTAGAGAAGTACACTTATCTGACTGCATTTGCCTGTCATAATAATTTTGTGGAAATTAACTGAATCCCTAATCTTTTTTTTTTTTTTAGTTTTTCATTTATTACATCATCACCTAAGGGAAAGAAGAGGGGCGTTGAAGATCTGGGAGAATCTGGTGAGCAGGAGGCACCAACTACCAGCGCCGCTGCAGAGGGCTCTGCTAACCCCAGTGTTAGAAATGGGGGTTCTCTAGTTGGCAGAGGTAGGTACCTTTGTCCAAATAGGGACCCTTGCTTCTAGTCAGGGTAAGGGGTATACACTTCTAAAATAACCCCTGCTCATCCCCTTGGTAGCTTGGCACGAGCAGACAGGCTTATCTCAGAGGCAGTGTGTAAAGCATTTGTGAACACATACAGTAATACAGTGAAAACACTACAAATGGACACCACACCAGTTTAGAAAAATAAGTAATCTTTATCTAAACTAAACAAGACCCAAAATGACAAAAATCTACAATACAGTAAAAAGATATGACTTTCAAATGGTAGAAATAGTTAAGTTCAAAGCAAATTGCAGATGCAACACTTTTCACACAAAGTACCTTGGATGCGTCACGCACAAAGCAAAAAGGGGCCGCAGGGAAGGTGATGCGTTGGTTCCTTACACTCAGGGAAGGTGATGCGTCGGTGCCTTGCTCCGGGGGAGGTGATGCGTCGGTTCCTTACTGCTGCGCAGGGGAGGTGATGCATCGATTCCTTACCGGAGAGGAGGTGATGCGTCGGTTTCTTACTGCGTGGGGAGGTGATGCGTCGGTTTCTTACTTCGTCCCCCAATGATGCGACAGACTTGGCGCCTCGATGCGATGCGACGATCCGGGGTGATGCGTGGATTCTTGCAGATGCACAGCAGGGCTTGAGTCGGAATCGCTGCGGAGATCTCGGACTTAGGAGATCGTTGCACTCGATGCGGCGTGCAGCGAATTCTCGGGCCGCGGCAGGCGCTGCAACTGTTTCCTCGGCGTTGTGTCGTAAACAGGTACGGATGCGTCACGCTTCCCGGTGTTGCATTGATTTTCCAGTTCCCAGCGGAAAACAGTGAATTGAGGTCCAAAACAACAGCAGGCACCTCTTTGCAGGTCAGAACTCCCAGCAAGGAAGTTCAGGGGAGCTGGTGGTGAAGTCTTTGTGTCCCTGAGACTTCAGAACAGGAGGCAAGCTCAGTTTCAAGCCCTTGGAGATCTTCCTCAAGCAGGGGACACAGCAAACAGCAAAGTCCTTTCTCCTTTCCTTGCAGCAAGTAGCCACTGCAGGCCAACCCCAGACAGCAAACAGCAAAGGTGCAGTGTTCCACCTCAGCTTCTCCGACTCTTCTCCTTGGCAAAGGTTCCTCTTGATTCCCAGAAATTATCTAAAGTTCTGGGGTCTGAGCCCCAATATTTATACTACAAAATCCTTTGTTCTCTGGTGGCAGAGAAGCCCTGTGCTTAGTCAAAACCGGTGTTGTCCTCTCTGGTGCAGCTTCCTGGCAGGAGGTGGAGACAACATTGTGGAAGGCAGACCAGGCCCATTCAGGTGAAAGGAAATTTCCTCCCCCTACTCTAAATGCAGCCCAGGTCTATTCAGCCCAGCCCTGACTCATCAGGCTCTCTGGAGCCACTGCTCCTCCCCAGCCCCTGACACTCCAAACCCAGACAGTCATTCCACATCCTAGTAGAGGCACACTGGATGGCTTAGCAAGAAAATACCCACTTTCTAAAAGTGATATTTTCAAACACAGAATGTAAAAATCCCCCTCACTAAAAGATGCATTTTAACATTCTGACTTCAGGCATACTAAACTTTAATTTCCTACCTTGTTCCCAGGGGTAGTTATGTTTCTAAGATGTTATAAACAAACTCCCAATTCTATCCTATGGGAACAGGTAGCCCTGCTAATTTCATTAACTGTGTTTTTAATTTGCATCCGCTACTTACTGTATTGAATTTGAGCTGTTGTGGGCATTTCTCTGGGCTACGCTCATCCCGATCGGGGGCAGGCTCTCCCTCCCGACCCTCCCATCCCGGAATTCACTGTGTGGGCGGAAGCAGGCGCATTGTGGGGCAGCGCACTAGCTGCTTCCCGCCCATGGTGAGATATTTAAACGGGGCCGCAGCGCTGCACATTCGAGGCTGCTGACTGCCGCTGTTGCAGGCTCACTTTTATTAAACCTTTTAATTGTTTAAAACACTGCTGCTAATTTCATTAACTGTGTTTTTAATTTGCATCAGCTACTTACTGTATTGCATTTGAGCTGTTGTGGGCATTTCTCGGGGCTACGCTCAACCCGATCGGGGGCAGGCTCCCCCTCCCGACCCTCCCATCCCGGAAATCACTGTGTGGGCGGAAGCAGGCGCATTGTGGGGCAGCGCACTAGCTGCTTCCCGCCCATGGTGAAATATTTAAATGGGACCGCAGCGCGGCCGCGCCGCTGGCGTGCGTCAAAGGCAAGCCCGTCTGCGCCCGTCCACGTCCGGACCGCGGACAGCGCCAGCCATGCTGCCCATGGCCCTCCCGATAGACGCATCCACAGGTCAAGGGAACAATTACTTAACATGAGGATCAAGAGCTGTGAGCATATCTTTAAACCTGACTAAATGGGGTCGCTCCCACCAACAGACTGTTACATTTGCCAGTACTCTCTAGTGTCAGTTTCTGCGCAACACAACTATGCGCCATCTTTAAAACATGCCTCTAGTGATCAGACTCAGACCCATTCTCTATTAGGGCCTGCTTGATTAACTGCAGATCCCTCCCTAGACACGCGGATGAAATTTGGCTCTCGTTGGAGACACATTCATGGGATCTAATGTTCCTCACTGAAACCTGGATTAAAGACAGCTCTAACCCTGACCTCACACTAGCCATTCCGGCTGGATACCGGCTAATAGGGGTCAACAGGGCTGGTATCAAAACTGGGGGAGGTGTGGTGGTGATCCTCCGGGCTGGCTGGTAAATTTCACATAGGAAGATCGAGAATATGGGGCCACTAGAAGCCATGTTCTTCTGTATCAAGTTTGCCCCAGGCCTCTGCAATGGCCGGGATCTTAGTTTACAGACCCCCAACTCCCCAGTCAGGCACTTGACAGAATTATATGATGCAGCAGCTGACCTTCCGCTCAAGCATGCGAATTTTACTATTCTAGGGGATTTCAACGTCCACATGGATGATGACAACTGCACCAAAGCCAGACATTTGGCTGATACTTTCGACAGCCTTAACATGACACAGCTGGTTAATGGCCCCACGCATTCTGCCGCCATACGTTAGACCTTATTTTTTCTAACAATCCCAATCTGATAGTTGAGCACACCTTACCGATCACCTGGTCGGATCACTACTTAGTACCTTTCAGCCTGGCACTGAACTCTGGTATTTCCAGACCTTATCAAATCTTAGAAAATAGAAGGCTGTGGCGCAACGTCACTATAAATAACATGACACCAGTACTCGCTACTTCTCCCCTCCTATTGTCAGGCAACCCAGACTCAGATTCAGTAATCTTCAACAGCTGGTTATCTTCAGCGTTAGACATTGTTGCCCCTCTTAGTCCTGTCTCTTCCTCTAGGCAGAAACCATCAGTCCTTGGTTCTCCCCTGTGCTCCGTGCTGAGAAAAGCCCCTGCAAAAATCTGGAGCGCTCCTGGAGATTATCCTATGACCCCGCGGCGAAGATGGCATATAAAAAAGCCTTGAAAAATGTTCACAAACTCAAGCGCTCCACTATGAGAGACTATTTCTCCAATAAGATCCAACTAGCGGGGAATTCAGCTAAAACTCTCTTTAAAATTGTTCAAGAGTTCACTAAGCCTTCCGCCACTGCCAGTACAGTGCTCCCTACCGCCGCTTTGTGCACAGGACTGTCAGACTTTTTTCAGGATAAAATCCACACTATATACACCACCTTTCCCCCCCCTCAGTCCAACTCAGAGCCTACGGCCCTACCGGTCAGCAATGATGTAATGACCACGTTCCGCCCTCTCTCTCTTGATGCTTCACTGTGAAAACTCTGAACTTGTAAATCAGGGTCACCCGGCGATCCATGCCCGGCTCAGTTTTTTAAACTCCTGCCACCTAGCATCAATACCCCACTGAATAAGATCTGGAATTCCTCGTTGAGTTCAGGGATTTTCCTGGCAGTGTGGAAACAGGCTTACCTTCTGCCGATCCTCAAAAAACCGGATGCTGATCCCGCTGCTTTTAAAAATTTGAGACCCATTTCCCTGCTACCGTCACCTGCAAAAATTCTCCAACAAATAGTCCAGGAGCAACTCTCCAACCATCTGGAATCTAGTAATCATTTTCATGACTCCCAATCCGGCTTCAGAGCTGACTACAGCACGGAGACTGCCCTCCTTGAAGTATCCGAGAGTATCCGCGAGAGCATCGATCTGGGCAAAGCAGCCATGCTTGCGCTACTCGATCTGTCCGCGGCCTTCGACACGGTTGCCCACCCCATTCTTTTGGATAGGTTAAGAGACATGGGTATTCAGAGCACGGCTCTGTCTTGGATCCGGTCCTTTCTGGGGAACCGGTCTCAACAAGTCTTTCTCCATCCTTTCATCTCGGACAAGAAGCCCTTGCTCTGTGGGGCTCCTCAGGGCTTGGCCTTGAGTCCCCTCCTCTTCAACGCCTACCTTTCACCCCTTGCAGCGTTGGTGGAATCGTGTGGGGTGAGGGTGGTCTCCTACGCTGATAACACCCAACTGGTGTTCTCCTTCAAGGAGCACTCGGAAGCTGCCTTTTTCAACTTTAGGAATTGCTTGAGTAACATCTCGGCTTGGATGTCATTGAACTGTCTCAAGCTTAACTCAGACAAAACCGAGGTACTTTTTTTTAACCAAAAATCTCCGCCCCCCCCTGTGCTCTGGTGGCCACTGGAGATGAATCCTCCTCCCGAGCCTGTTGACTTGGCGAGAAACCTCGGCTTCAGATTTGACAACGAACTCTCCTGCAAACCCCAAACCAGGCAAGTCTCCTCCTCATGCTTTGGGAAGCTTCGCACGTTGCGGAAATTACTACACTTTCTTCCCCTGGAATGTCGTCACACAGTTGTCCATGCTCTTATCACATCCCACCTGGACTACGCTAACAGTCTCTATCTGGGTGCTCCAGTCTATCTGACTCGGCGTCTGCAGATAATTCAAAACGCTGCTGCCAGATTGATCTGTAAAATACCTTTCTGCCACTCCATCACCCCCACCTGAGGATCCTTCACTGGTTACCTGTTGTCAAGCGCATTGAATTCAAGGCCCTTACCCTGGCATTTAGAGCATTCCGGGGACTAGGCCCGGCGTATCTGAGAGCTAGACTCCAACAATACCATCACGACTGGACCCTGCATTCTAACCACCAGTGTCTCCTTGCCATCCCCCCTTTTCACAAGGCCAGGACGGGTGGCTGAGCCTTTGCGGTCCAAACCTCTAAACTTTGGAATGCCTTGCCACTCTCCATCCGCTTATTGGAGTCAGAACTCACTTTTCGGCGTGCCCTGAAAACTTGTTTTTTCACCAGCACCTAGTTTTCTCTTCTCGCCTGTCTGCTTCAGTCTGCCTCAGCGCCGGGACACCCCCGTTGGGGGTAGCTGTGCGTCCTACAAACTCCTTAATAATAATAATAATAATAGTGAAAAACGAAATTGGCAGTAATTCACTATCGGGGCGGTGCCTCTATTAGGCCGTTGGGGCGTTGACCCACTTACATTTTGGCTCCCCAATTGTATATATTTATTTCGGAGGATTGATCTCGTCCATAGCCGGCCCTGTTAATGTATTGAGGGCTGAGGCGGGGCCTGAGGAGGGGGTGGGGCCTCACAGACTGACTGACACATCATCAGTGCTAGCCAGCAGTGCACCTGGGGTCCCTGTCGGGTTGGACGGCTTCAGCTCTCTGGCTAATCCGACATGCGCGCTAGGGGCCGCTCAGAGCCTCTCCAGCAGCTGAAACTGGAGCCGGGGCTGACTATAAGCTGCGCCCCCCCCCCCCCGGGCTCAGTAAGGAGCGGTGAGGTCCCCTGCTCCAGCCAATCCAGGCGCTCCTGTAACAGCAGGAGCAGTGTCTGGATTGGCTGAGAGACGCAGGGGCCTCTGGCAGCATGTCACGTGACAACACAGCGCAGGGTTGGGAGGAGGCTGTGTGTGCCGAGGAGCAGAATTTCAACATGAGCCTGGAGGTAAGGACACGATGCAGTGTTTTTTACTAAGATCTGATTTTCCATTGTTGCTTTCATGCTGGTGTTTGGGGCGAATGGTAGCGTACGGGCACAGCTCCAGTGATATTGGTGTTTCTGCTTCCAGAGGAAGCTCTGGCTGCGGTGCGAGCAGAGGGGTGGAGACTGAGAGCCCGTTATCTGAGAAGCAGCTCGAAGCATGATGCAGCTCGAGCGATGAGAGTCACGCCAGCACATGCCTGAGCCTCTCACTCATGCAGGGAGGTTGCTGTAACCTGGAGAGCAAAATAAACCGTGCTCATCAACAGCCCAAAGGAGCCTCGAGTTTCAGCGTCCTCCGTGCTGCTTGCTGCCTTTAAAGGTACATTAACTCATGGCTTGGGGCAGTGGGGGCTTTAATTTTCCTTATTTCCTCCAAAAATGTAAAGCATTTCCAAACTTCACCCCCATCTGATAAAACGGCTTTTTATTCCTGTCATAGCCCTTATCTTCCGAGCACCGATAAAAGTGTTTAGATTGGGAAGGCGATATAATTACTTTCATTACTGGTCCTGGGGCACCGGCATCATAAAAGTATTACAGGGGTCGGCACAACCTGTGTTCAACCTTGAAAATCGTTTTCAAGAGTTTTTTGTTTAAAATATGTGATGTTCGGCCTGCTCCAAAAACATTCAACTAACGGTACCGGACTGAGACTCCTGTTTGCACTTTCTGCAGCTATTCGTCACTGTCAGGTTAAACCAGGCCCTTTTCAGGATTCTACTGACTTGTGCGTATTATTTCACACTGCGTAGCTTGTGTCCTGAGGCTTCTGAATATGGAAATACGCCTGCAGTGTTCACTGCTGGCCTCTTGAATGCTGCTGCTTACTGGTGCACCTGCGCCAG